>QLSS01001001.1:0-10583 GCA_024372645.1 Trichomalopsis sarcophagae | reverse complement strand
TCTCTCTCTCTCTCTCTCTCTCTCTCTCTCTCTCTCTCTCTCTCTCTCTCTTAATAGTTTACAGAGACAAAGCGTTTTATTATTTCAGAGACAAGATTTAATCATGTCTACTCGGATTTTATAAGACCTTTTGCCTATAGTCACGGTTCCACTCATCTCTTCACCATCATTGACCATTATGTAAGATGGCATGAGAATATTCCTATTGCTGATATCACTGCAGCAATAGCAGCTCGTGCATTTTACGACCACTGTATTTGCCGTCTCGGCGCCCTGACGACTCACCAATGATCAAGGTGCATGGTTTAAATCCAAAATTTTTACCGGACATCTGTCAATCCTTGGAACAAAAAGGATTCATACAACATTAAATCATCCTGGATACACCTGCGAAATGCTCACTTTTAGCAATTAAAATCATTTTATGGAAAATACAAGTAAGTAAAACCAAACAAACAGATTTTAAATACAAAGAAAAAATTAATATTGAAAAGTTAATGTCCGTCCCTCTGGGAACAGAGAGAGATTAGGTGCCTCGATTCCGAGAAGCGATAAGAAACTCGGCATCGAAGATCAGAAAAAATTATCCAAACTCAAGACGATGATACAAGAAATATAATTAATTTAGAAAGAACAATATGATTTCATTAAATTGAATTGAGTATTGAAACGTTTGCGAATAGAACCGATTCCACAAACATAAAAATTACAATGTGAAATTTTCGAACGCGCAGAGCATTCATCACGGTCTGAATCCATTAGCAACAAATAGAATGCACTCAACAAAGATATCATTTAATTAAATACTACGACATAGCAGTTATAGAAATGACATTCGCACACCAGCATACGACAAGTACACCAAGAATAGAAGGAAAATCGAGAAGACAATATAAGGAAATTTACGTGCACATTCGCTCAAGAGGCACAACGCTTGCACTACATCCACACGCCTTACGAATACATGTAATATTACAACAAGAATATAATATTACAAAACAAGTGCACGTGTCCCAAAGATAAAAAGTCACTGACATGCGTCAACACCATGGCTAACGTGCGGACCGAGCGCAGAGCAGGTCAGATAATAGAGTGTGGGGACACAACCAAAGACGAGAATAGGACCAGCCGCATTACTAGAAGAGGAAAAATTCTTATCGAATAATAATAAAATTTTGATTTGTCCACATTACCCAAAAATTGAAACGCCGAGAGAAGAACATCGACGTCTAAGCATCTAATTGGCCAAGTACTTACACCTCCGGGAAATTAGAAGAAGACGGTTACAAAGAAGCGGACGGTTACAAAGGTACTCTTGATTTTTATAAAATACTTGGATCATGTGGAAGCTCTGCCCGTTTCTGTATCGGTTCTCGTCTTTTTATTTCGAAAGTAAAAACTTTGACTCTTGACCAAAGTTTTATTCGTATAGTGTTACAATTTTGATTTAATCAACATCGATTTCATTGTCTTGTATTTCCGCCTTGTATTACCGTATATGTAAATGTTATATTTATATACAATTTTGAACATCCGTGCGTGCGACAGTGTTATTTCCATCGTGTTAAGACAAACTATTTAATTAAATTAAAAATAAATCTACAATTCGATACGTGTCTGCGTGCATCATTTTGCGGCCACTCAAATACTATACTCCTATATATCACACTACTATACGCCTCTCTTTCTCTCTTCCTGTCTACTAATATCATCCGAGCAATTTCCCCTTTTATAAAATAATCAACGACATAACGAAAAGAATCACGTCCTGTCAGATTATTAGTCCGCGTAACAGCGTTTGTTGTTTCGCAAGTGTATTCAGACAGTCGTCTCCGGCTGTTCTTCAGAATCGCGGAGACGACAAAGCACCATTGGCACTTGGGCCTATTATCGAAAGTCTTTGTCACCCTCGACTAAACGCAAAAAGCCTCTAGATTTCCAAAAATTGATAAATTTTTTAAAACATTTCATATGAAGATTCAGAAAAATTTTAATTAATCTTGATCAAAAGTTAATATAGAAAAATGATAATTATTTTGCGCAATTATTCATTTTTATCTCACCTTTGAACAAAGAATCCCTTTTATTAGCGACTTTTTTATTTAACTAAGAACCCTCTGTAAACAGGGCATAGCTTTAACAAGCGACGTGTTCTTTCTACCCAATAATCCGCCGCGAACAGAGCATCGCTTTATTTGTCCTACTCTTCTCCCCAGAAAATTCCGCGGGCAGAGCATCGCTTTGAATAGCTACCTGCTCCCCCATCACTCGTGTAATTGACAGCAATTCTTATTTAATTACGCAAAATAAAAATTAAATGAATATTAAAGATAATTTAAATAAGGTCCCCCGAAAGAATAGAAAAGGTAAAAAGAAATTATTCTTGCTCAAAGCAGCGATTATAAACGAAATTAAAGAACAGAAGGAGAAATCAATTTCGCTGTTAGAAAACTGTAAAATCACCGCAAACTTAAGCGAGAACAAAGAAAAACATCGCTAAAAGCAAAATGTTTTGCTTTTTACAAAAGGGACTCACCGATATTTAAAGGTACGCTCATGAGCACACAAGGCAAAACTAATAAAATGGCAAAATTAATTAAACTGCCGAAAATTTTAACATTTTAAAGATTTTTATAGAAAGTTAAAATTAATTAAAAAATTAAAAATTGTATTTCCTATAAAAATTTAATTAATTTTGCCATTTTATTAGTTTTGCCTTAATAATATATGTTTTTATTTAAAAGATAACGAATCTTTTCTTATAAAAAGAATCTGAATTGTGCTAGTCTTCGCGGCAAATCTGAATTTTGCTACTTTTCACTGGAAAATTACTCTTCTTAGGGAGCAACGATATGTAGTGATGTACCATGTACATATACTTATTATAAGTGAAATAACTATTACATTAAATTGCGCTAGAACATGTATTATTTTACGTGTAGACATATCACGGGGGTCTTATTACAATAAGAGACCGATTCAAAAAGTGCTAGAGTATAAGACTTGCAAGTTTTTAAATAAAATCAAAATTGTTTGAAATGCAAAATAAGTAAGCGAGGTGGCAAGTTGACGTGTTAATATCTGGATAGTAAGCTGTAAACTGGCCATTCCGCTTACTTATTTTGCATTTCAAACAATTTGATTTTATTTAAAAATTTATTTTAGATGAATCGTGCTATTTTTGCATGACTAATCACGCGATTTTTTTCAGTACGAAGACAGTTGTTTTATATATTGCGTGATCATCGCGCAATAATCGCGCAAGAAACTTATTACTGACATTTTTTTCATGTATCGCGCGATAATCGATGACATTGGTCAAAAACCTCGCACGATCTTTGCGCAAGTTTTGCGCGATCATTGAGCAATTTTTTTAGTAGGGAGGCCAATTATATCACATTTTGATTTTCTACTTCCGAAAAGGGTAAACTGGAGCGCAAGCTTATCAAAAATTGTGAAGTGTTTATGGTAGTAAGTGTTTAAGTGAACGCCAGTGTCAGAATTGGTTTGCTTAGACAGACATATTTCAACTCAGGACATTACTATGGAACTATATATCGACCATAAAACAGTTTTGAACAATTTACATGAGACTGGATACAAAAAGAAGCTCAATACTTAAACTGTAAAACTTATGTTTTACAAGAATTAACGTCAAAAATTTAAATGTACCAAGTGTTAATTTTTAAATCCCTGCGAAAACAAAACGAAATTAAGTCATTTCAGAAACAAATAATTACGGGCGATATAAAATGGATTATGTACGATAATAATGTGCAAAAGTGATCGTGTTTAAAGCCCGGAGAAGCTTCACAAACAGTTGCGAAGCTCGTATTGACGGAAAGGAAAGTGTTGCTGAGCGTTTGATGGGATTGTAAAGGTATTGTTCATCATGAGCTGCTTGAACCTTGACAAATCATTAATTTGACTGTCTACTGTCAACAATTAATGCGATCGCAGCAGGCGATTAAAAAAAGACAGATAGAATTGATCAATACAAAAAGCGTTATCTTCCATCACGATAACGCTAGACCACACGTATCTTCAAAAATTGAGAGAGTTTGGCTATGAAGTTTTGATGCATCCAACGTATAGCCCGTCGTACTATCATTTGTTCCAGTCTATGCAAAATGTTCTTAATGGTGTAAAGCTGGATTTAAAAGGAGCTTGTGAAAATCACTTGGTTAAGTTTTTCGCCCAGGAACATCAGAAGTTCTACAGTGACGGTTGTGCCAGAGTAGTAACAAAAGGTTATCGATCAGAACGGTACATTTTGAACACTAATATATCACTGATTAGTGTTCAAAATTTATATTAAAAAATTTACCTTAGCTAAAAAATATGAAAAAAACCGAAATTTATTTTTCCCTAACCCAATATATTTTACAGTGCATGTTTGTTTATTTTTTTAAGCACATAAACATGCTGTACTATATGTCATAATCGATATTTGAGAATACCAAGAATAAATAATGCTAAATACTGAAAAATAATGATAAATAATAACAATTAAAAAAGTCTTGATTCCAACAGTCTTTATCAATAATTATCACTTATTATTTGACTTTGTTTGTCATTATTTGACATTATCCAGCCAGACATTTTCAATAGGGAATAATCAACGAGACTTTGCAATAGCATTATTCCAGCTAAGGAAACAGACTTAACTATTTCTGATAAATGCTGCACTACAGGATAATACTTATTTAACATGATGGGTCAGTATTTATTTGTTTCTATTTTTTTTTGCGTGTAAGGGGTCTAATATTTCGTCACGACAGTGGCGACACCTCCATCTGTCTAGCAGCCATAGCCATGCCGGAGCCGGAATGACGGTATGACACTGCAGAAGCCGTACGACAGTCCCACCATCTACGACATCTCGTATGACACTTCAGATGGTTTATGTCACGTTGTTGCGACCTATAATTTTCGACTTGTTCAATGACAAAAGCACTACTGGGTGCTCTCTCTTAAATAGGTGCGTTCTTATTTAAAAAGTTCTCAATTCTGTTACTAGGGTTGTGACGTTGCACTTTTAATAGCGGAACTTTTCGCTAAGTGAACAGTAAGATTTTACTAATGTTACTTCGATCTACCTCCCTTAGACACTTCCATCTACAGAGGGGGATAAACATATAGGTTTAGGGCCAGAAATGCTTGACGTGGCAAATGGTTAAATAAAACAGAATAGAATAGAATACCATTTATTTTCAAATACTCGAAAAATTTACAATCGTCATACAATGTCACGGCTGGTTATAATCACATAATCGTCATTATATATCACAGTTTTATACATATATTAATATAAATATAAGTATACGTCAAGTTTATGTGTATGACACATAATTTATCTATTCCATCACGTCAATACAGATAGTAACGCAGACTAGATTTCAAATACGACAGGTACAAGTAGACAAGACGCAGGTGCATACAGTAAACTATACAAAATTATATTGCACTGAGGCGCCAAAATGAGAAAATTTCGCATTGCTATTTTGAACATTGAAAGCGAAGGCAATGCCTTGCGGGAGCGAATTCCACAAGCGGGCGCCCTGCGCCCTGAAGGAGTTGAGGCCAGCATCGGTCCTCGTTCCCGGGACGGTTGGAAATCTTGACAACCTACCCGAGGTCCTACATATTTTTCTCAAAGAGAGCTGCAAGGTACGGCGGTTGCCCTATACAATAGGACTTATACATTAACACCAGCGCAAAATATGTTCTACGCTCTTTAGTGTCCATCCAGCCCAGCTTCTTCCTGAAGGGAGAGATATGCTCGCACCTCCTCACATCGTAAATGTACCTTACATATGAATTCTGTAGTCTCTGTAGTTTAGTCTGGAGTTTCCCTGACACGTCAAGATACACTACAGAGCAATAATCTAGGTGGGAGACGACAAGAGCGCTGGCCAGCTGCATACGTAACGCCTCGTTAGTACAGGATCTAAATGATCTGAGCTATTAATGATATGCTCTATTAACCTTTCGGCTAACTGTATCCACCTGTGGTTTCCACGTTAACGGTATCGACAAATGGGACGAACACACCCGTCTGCACCTCGATACCGTGCAAGTTCAACTCCTGTAGTTGATTTATATTATATTTTGATCCAAAAATGATAGCCTTCGTTTCGCCAGTATTGAGGTGCAGAGCATTGTGTGAAGCCCAATCTGACACAGTTCGTGCTGCCGCTGACATGCGATCCACACCCTCACGAAGATCAACTCTTGTCACTTGGGTCGTCCGCGTAAAGCGAATGCGCAACGCAATTGGTCAGCAATCCCTTGGGCCCTCGAAAGCCGGATAACACCTCCTGGAAATCGTTAATGCAAATACTAAACAGTAAGGGCCCCAAATAAATCGTTATTTGATAATTGTTTATGCTATACAAAATGTTATAATATATTCTTCAACCCTCGGTTGCATTCGATATGATTACAATGTTTTCCACGGGTCAAACATTTGTCACGGTTAAGAATTACTTTTTAGGTTTTTGTGTTTTCGCAAAACGGCGGTCGATGTTATTTTATAATTTACGGCACAATTCATCGTGAAGACGCGATTTACATTGATAATACAATTTTTGAGTCAGAAATAAGGAAAAATGTCATCTCCGAAAACTGTTCAGATGCCAGTGGTTTCGTGAAAGCGGACGTTGCAACTACTTCACGGGGAGGCGAGATCGTAAACAATGCATATATTAAAGAAGGGCAGTCGGCAAGCGCTGAGACTCTGCCGAGTCTAAAGATCCAGGGAGATAATATAGTTGAGGAGTCCCTATTGGAAACAGGGAATGATTATTTTAATTATTTTGAGAAAATTGATGATAACCTTTTTGTAAATTTCCTAGGAGTAAATGAGATAAATAATATAGAAATGATTAGAAGCGCTAAGCATGGCGCTGAAAAAATGCAAGTATACTAGAACAAATGCGATGACGCTTATCTGACGGAGAGATTAGCAAATGAAATTGGGAACAAAATTAAAAGATTCGAATATTTATACCAATTTAAGTCCGACAAGTTAAACACTAATAGGATTTATGAAGAATTTGATGTAAATGATTACTATAAAAATAATGAACACGATGAAAATGGAAATTTGGAATTTAGTGCGCCAATACCTCTACGCCACAGAGGTCCAGTGAAAATTATCGAAGAAAATTATAAAAATGAAATAATGAGAAATCATAAGCATGTCAAAGAAGAGAGAGAAATGAAAGAAAATTGTTAAAGTGAAGACATTGAACCTAAATATATTTGTACTGAACAAATTGTAACGGTTCTACTTTTCCTAGGGTGTTAGGCGGTCAGTCGGACCCAGGATTCAGTTAGGGTAAAGGTTTAGTAAAGACTCTGTTTATATGGTTTAACAAAAACAATTATGTATTTGGTGTCTAAATTAACAATGTGGGTGAGTGATATTAAATCCCATCTTGAACAGAATAGTATATTTCGATACAAGTGCGCAAAAGTTGATTCTAATCGTGTGGAAGGTTTGTCGCCCAAGCAAAGCAAGGGTGACAATCTCACGAGTGTAGAATCAACTTTCTGCACGTGTATCGAACATTACTTTTTGATACAGGGAGTGGAAAATGCGATTGAACGCCCCCGAGCGTGCGTAAAATTGGTCCGTAAAATCGCGATCGTTAGGAAGATTTCGTCTGTACAATCAAAGTAATTTAAATCAGCGTGGTTACAATTTTCTCGAGGCGACTATAAAGCTACGGTGCGGTAACAGTTATTTGGATGCAGCATCGATGATTCAGTACGAGGTCGGATTTATGGAGCAGTGACGGGGATTCGAGATTAGGTACGCATTCGGTTGAGACGAAGTCGTGTGCGCACGGTGGCAGTCGGATCGATTTCACGGTGTTTTGAGGTTATCCTTGGACTCAGAGAGCCGTGTGCGTACTCGTTCCTTTTTTCGCCCTGTGTGCGCACAGTGACAAATGGAGTCGAGAAACGTCGGCGTAAGGTTGTTTTGGAAGTAAGAAGTTAACCTCGAATTTTCGATGGAATAATAGAAGTCCCGCGTTCAATGTAGAACTTTATTCAAGACTTGAGCCTTCCAGTCACAGCAGGGAACCAGTGTCCCACCTAGAAACTATTAATTTTATAACGTTTACGAGCAGTTTTTTATCGATTTTTCTGCGGTTTTTCGTTCCTCGTCTTCCCATGAATTTTTCAAGTGTTAAAAGAATAATGATATTGTATAAATATTATAAACAATTATTGTTAATAACAAATCAGTAGAATAAAAGCAGAATTTTCAGAATAAATTCATGCCAAGATGAAAAAATAGCTATTATTATCTAAAGATGTGTGTATAGGAGTTTTCGAGATCGCTGATTACCCTAGTGAAAATATTTACGTGATTTTGTGATGTATTGAAATTACGTATCTTTTCATGTAATTTTGATTTGTGATTTGTGACGTCGGTTTGTTATGTACTGATTTCGAACGTTTCATTACGTAATTTTATGATGTTTTAGAAAAATTGAAATATTTTAGCTTTACGAAACATTTTTACGTGATTTCGGTATGTTATTTCATTACGACAATATTTAGTTTTAAATACTTACTATTAAATACTGTTAATTACTTTAAATTTGTTAAAATGTGTGGCCATATAGGTGCTACCATGTGGATGGTAGTGCGGAAATGAGGGCTAATGAGTGATGAATATTATTTTTTTTTATATCCTTTAATTTAGTGAAAGTAATAAAAATAATTAATTTCTGAGGCATAAGCTCTCATTGTCCGCACTAGCATACGCATGGTAGCGCCTATATGGCCACTCATTTAAAAAAAATTTAAATTAATTAAGATTATTCGCAAGTTAAGTCAAAAGTGGCACACCCGGCGGATATATTCGGAAGCTCTGAAATTTATACCAAAACAAGTGATCATAACCTTGCAATGATACAGTCATTTCTTTGATCTGACCCCACTGTTGGCGTAATTCAATACATCCTTATGTCTATAAAATCTTTTGTGTTCCTAATTATAAACATTAAATCAATATTTATAATTCATATATTAGTCTTCAGAAATGTATGTGTATATATATAAATATGGGTCATTCCTATAAATTTCGTCAAATCGGTGTCGGGGGGGTCGCCCAATCAGCCCGCCGATTTTGTATGTTTAAATACATTAGAAAAAACGGCTATTTCTAAAATTTTAGCCCTCTAGGTGCCCCCTACCTCCCGTGATAAATTATTGAATTTTCGAAAATCGCGGCCTTTTCTGTAGGGCAAAATGTAAACACTCATTTTTTGCACTTTTTGCATATCTTCGATCGCATGTCATTTTTTTGTTTTGCAGTCGATTTGAGCTCTCAAAGCCTTAAAATCTTCGTCTTGGAAAAATCTTTAATTTCCCTTTTAAAATCTCAAATTTACCATTCCAATAAAAGGTTATAGACCTTGGAAGACAGCCTAGTTTTCCAAAATCGCCATATTGGCACCCCTATATCTGAGGTCTATCTGCCCCAATCTAGCTCAAATTTTCAGGAAAGACAGTCCAAATATAGTAGAAAAAGATGTAATTATTTTTGTTTTATTTATTTGGGTTTTAGCATATCTACGAAGTCCTCGAAGTTGGGGTTCATTGCCTTATTTAACCATGTTTCGCGTTATAGGACGGACGGTCGCGCAGTACTGGCATACTTTAATTTTGAGGCTATCTGAGCAAAAAAATTTCTTAAAGTTTTCGTCTCAGAAAGGCCTTCAATTCCTTTTTCGGTGAGCTCATTCTCATTGGTCGAAACCAAAATTACAGCCCTTACAATACAGCCTAGTTTTCCGATATCGCAACGTTTTCACCCTCGTATCTCAAGACTATCTGCCCCAGTTAAGCTGAATCTTTTACGAAAAATAGACAGAAAATAGTTGGACGATAAGTTGTTAATTTCTTCCTATATTATATAATCGTTTTGGTGATAGTCCCCCCCACTTGCCCCCACCCACCAAATCACGTAAATATCCTTCACTTTTACGTTATTTTTGAAAAATCAAAGAATACTTTTTATTTGGAAATGCATATAGTGATAAGCGATCTTATTGGTGATTATTTTTAATTATTTGACATTATTTTTTCAAATGTTATCGTTGATTAGGTAACCCTGTACAAATGTTTGAAAATAGCCATTTTTTCACGATTTTCGAAAATTCAATAATTTATCACGAGAGCTAGGGGGCACCTAGAGGGCTAAAATTTTAGAAATAGACGTTTTTTCTAATGTACTTTAACATACAAAATCGGCGGGCTGATTGGGCTACCCTCCCCGACACAGATTTGACGAAATTTATAGGAATGACTCATATATATATATATATATATATATATATATATACAGGGTGACCCAATTTAAACGGGCACCGCTCATAACTCGTCAGGGACAGCCACAATCGAAAAAATGGTGGAGACCAAAGTTGTAGGATATCGAAGGGGCAACCCGATGGTGACCTTGGATTTGACCTTGAACGCGTTTTTCAAGGTCATTTGTAGGTCAACTTTGGATTTTTAAATAGGAACCCCATTCTTTTATTGCGGGAATAGAAAGAGCGGTA
>QLSS01000999.1:0-18829 GCA_024372645.1 Trichomalopsis sarcophagae | reverse complement strand
ATTTTCCAAGGGGGCCATTTCACCATAGTAACCCGGCTATAGCCTTTATTTTTTTTTAACATCCTCGGTCATAAAAAGTATACTAATTCGTTATAAAAATTATTATACACATAGCAATTTTTGTTTTATTTGTAACATTACTACTGAAAAGGACGATTTTTACTATATTAGATAGCAAAAATCATATGAGCGATACGCCGCGGCGCGGCGCTACGAACGCTCCTGGAGTCGCGCAACGAGTTAAACAGTAAGTATGGTGTTAGTTCAAACACATACATAGATGGCGCTTTGCGGCAAACCCGCAAGTGGCAAGATTCTTGGCTGATCGCTATATAACAAATTTTTTAACATGGCAATGCATGTAAAATGCGTGCGAGCGTACTAGGTTAGGTTAGGGTTAGGTTTAATGCAATTAAGTAGGATGCGATATTGAAAAATATGTTAAATGCGAGTTCTAAAATAAGTCATCTGCAACAAATTCCAAGTGGAATCAGGTGCCAACACCCAACAGAAAGCGACTCCGGAAATTCATTAAATATGCGACGAAAACTACAAATCTGAGTACTCATATCGTTTCTGTTTCTTTCAATTTAAACTTCATTTTAATACAAATCATCAAAATAAAAATTGTTATGCATTATAATAAAAATTGTTATAGAACATAACAAATTTTATCTAACTTAAATTTTACTATATAATATAGTAATATAGTAATTTTTATAACAGTGCAAGTATGTTCCGCAACTACTCAAAATTATAGTAATTTTTATTTAAGTTATTTTAATTTTTATTGCATCATTTTTCTCAGTGTACATTGACGTGTTACGCTCACAAAGCCCGCAGCAACGTAGAGCAGCAGCGCCACGCTCGAGAAAAGAAGCACCCGATACAGCCTAAATACCTTGTCAACGACTATGTGTGCATCAGTCGATCCAAGGGAACCTTTTCGAAAGGGTTCGAAAAAAACTTTAGCGAAGAAATTTTTAAAATCAAATGCGTAACTCAGCGGCAGGGTATCTACACATACGAATTGCAGGATCTCAATGGTGAAATCATTGACGGATTATTTTACAGCGAGGAATTGATGCGCGTAGGCGCTGCTCGTATGCTAACCGATCAAGAATTCAAGATAGAGCATGTAATTAAAACCAAGGGTCGCGGAAATAAAAAACAATTGTCAAGTGGCTGGGATATCCCGATAAATTTAACTCTTGGGTAAAAGCGAGCGATATCAAAGGTGTTTAAACTATGGATAACGCGGACGACTTTTATCTCGTGCTACCGAGTAACAGCAGCTTGGTCTATTTTCCCGATAACGCGACAACTTGTTTCAGCACGCATCTGTGCCGCGAAATAAGATTGACAGGAGATTGGCACGTGGATCTAGCCGAAATTCACGTGCCACGCACAGTTATGCACATTCAAGAACCCGAGGCGTACTATACTTTTAAACTTGGCCGTGAGACCAGCAAAGACGGTGATCAGTACTACAATTTTCCTTATGGAATATACGAAACTGTGGACCAGCTGGCCCAAGAATTGAACAAAGTACGAGATATTCGCGAGCATCAAATACTCGCACCGACTGAATTTCAGAAAGGCTAGTACGCCTTGAGACGTACTTGTAAATGTAAATATCCTCATTGTATAACCTTTAATGAAAAAATACGACGCGTATTTGGATTCGAAGATGCCGTGCACAGACAAACGGGCACTTTCGTAACATCGAATTTGGGTTTAAGCAATAACGTTGTAGCAGACCTGCATCTTTGGCACGCGCTGTGCCGGATCAGCTTTACGTCTATACAGACATATGCACACCGTACACGGTCGGCGATACGCAAGCAGCACTTTTGCGCATAGTCGCTTTTGAAAACTCAAAGTACAAATTCGGCAGGTACATGGTTAAACAGTTTGCACCGATCCATTACATTCCACTGCTGCAGCACTCTTTCGAAAATATCGTTATCGATATAAGAGATAAGCACGGTGAAAAAATACCATTCGAGTACGGGACACTGACAGTTACGCTTCACTTTAAGCGTAATCTGTAGTCATAAAAATGAGTCATTATATTCATTACTACAACGACCAAGTCGCTGGCGGCGCCGGTGTAAAATCTGTATACACCGGAGCGACTTACCAACGAGGTTCAGGTATTGGAAGCTTTCTGGGCTCGATTTTTCGTCGAATAGCACCTTATCTCGCGCGCGGTGCCAAAGCGGTCGGCAAAGAAGCTGTCCGCGCGGGCCTGAATGTAATCGACGAAGTCGCCAATAACAGTGCTAATTTCAAAGAGGCCCTCAGCGGTCGCCTGAAAGAGTCGGGTAAAAATTTGAAAAGAAAAGCAGAAAACAAGCTTGATCAAATGATGATGAGCGGCAACGGCTATATAGGTCCTGTTGCCAAGCGCAAACGGCAGTCGAAGAAGAGCCGTGCACCGGTACGCAACGTTCGTCGCAAGGCAAAATCAAAAAAGCGAGTCAGCAAAAAACCAAGCAAGAAATTAGAGCGCAAAAAGAAGAGAAAGAGACGGCTCAGAAGTGTGACAGATATTTTCGGTCCTAAAAATTAATAACGATGGCGTATCTACACGCGTGCAGCGGCGAGGGAAGGAAGAGCGAGCTAGATCTCTTTACTCTTCCCTTCACTCAAACATCCATCGAAAGTAGCGCTTATCTCTACTACAAACCCATTTCGTCGCTCAGCGACGATGGTGACTCACCCTTGGAATTTTTAATTCCAAGTTCAACCGATCACTACATCGATCTCGCGCACACCATGTTGCACCTGACCGTTCAAATACTACCAGCTAGTGATACACCCAGCGAAAATCTCAAAGTTGGTCCTGTGAATAACTTTATACACTCAATGTTTGATCAGATTGACATATTTTTCAATCAAAAGTTTCACCGCCAAACAATGCGTATCCGTATAGAGCTTACATAGAAACGCTGCTAAATTATGCGGCACCTGCGATGCGCTCTCATCTCACGTCTGCTTTGTGGAGCATCGATACCGCCAATGCCATGGATGCCGCACCAAATTTAGATCGTAAGGCTGATGGAGCGAATCAAGGCCTCATTATCAGACTGTTCTTTACAGCTGGTGGCAAGGCCGTCGACATGATTGGATATTTTCATTGTGACGTTTTTAATCAACCGAAATTCCTGATCAACGGTGTAGACGTGAGAGTAAGATTGGTCCGTAGCAAAGACGCCTTTTGTCTTATGGACTGGTCCGACAACGGAAAATTTTCGGTGCACATCAAGGAGGCCACACTGATCGTGCGTCGTGCCAAGATAAGCCCTGGTATTTTACTAGCGCACGCGAACGCTCTTGCTAAAACAACCGCCAAATACTCCATAACAAGGGCCGAAGTCAAGTCGTTTACGCTGCACAGCGGTATACTCGGCAACACCGTGGACAACGTTATACTAGGACAGCTACCCAAAAGGATCATCCTGGGCTTTGTTAAAAATAAAGCCTTCAACGGCAATAGAAAGCTTAACTCATTCAATTTTCAACACTTTAACATAAACTTTATTTCGCTCTACGTATACGGCGTTCAAAGCATCGACTCGATTTGCTGCGGACAATATACTATTATGTTTTTATATCACATGTGTTGCGGTACGAGACTCGGGACATTTTGCCGCTTATTCTCACAAGACACTGGGCAAAACGATACCCTTGTCGTCAAATGTTATAAAAAGATTCGCAATAAACTTAAATATAAAAAATGTAACCGAACGTCTACATATACCGATGAGCGTTCTCTAGGCTCAGGACCATGTAATCAAGCGTGTACCTCTAGATTAAGATGTGTTTGATGTATTTGTAATCTTGAATAAAGAAAAATATTAAACGTAATATAAATGTGTTCTCATTCTACCTACGGTATACCTAATTAGTGACGAATTTTTCTTTTCTAATCAGACGGATGTCGTCCGTCGTACTTTTCTCTGATGAAAGATTTATTTTTTATTTTTACGGTCAGTTTGTAACGTCCTTATGCCGTATTTTCAACAGCCGTATAACCGTTGGACTACGAAAGGGCAGTGGGGAAAATTGTATTAAAGAGACGACGACGGTCGCGAGATTCCATAGTAGCATCGAGACTCTCTGATGGTGCGCTTGTACGCTATAACAACTTTTTTTTTTACAAGCGAGATAGTACCGTAAAAATTTTTCGTGCTTCACCATGGCGAACTGTCAAACACCCGGCAAACGTAGTCCGACTGCTGAATTTCCAAATCTACTGCTGTCGACGACCTACGCGCTCAACAAATCCAACTCAAAGAGAGTCTGCATCGGCTTGAAGTACAGTGATGGGTACTATCATCAAGTTATTAAACTCATAAGTAACGGTCCAATGTACAAAAACATAACTCTTGACGAAAACAGTTGGACTCTTTTAAAAGATCAGTTTGACACTATAACAGCTTATTTGAACAATTCTTATTCGTTTTATCACGAATTTGGACACCCGGTTAAGATCTATCTTACAAATCACGACTTAAACTTTTCAACTGCGTACGGCATCAAGTCAATCACAATCGACAAAAGGCCTAAAAACACACAGCCAAGCGAAGAAGACCAAGAAAGAGAAATCGCTCAACCGGTTTGTAAGAAAATGAAAACATCCAACCCACCGGGTGTTCGGGTTCTGCAGAGTCGTTTACTTAGTTTTGAATTTCGCGCCGTAGCGCGGCGAGCGTTGCGGCGAGAGTGGTCGAGCGCATGAGCGCGCCGCTGTGGGCCTCTGCCATTTTTGCGCGGGCTCTGGCGGGCGGGAGCACGTTTTGTTCAGTTCTGACAGCTCCTCTCGAGTTATCAGTCGTCGCTGCGAATTTCTTTGTTTGCGCCTAGCGACTCTTGTATTAACAGCGTGCGAATAGAGTCGTTATTAACGTCCTTTTCAGGACGATCGACTCTCCTTTTTGTATTTCCGTGCGTCGCGTGTGTGAGTGCAAATTTGTGTGCGGTGTGCTGTTTGAGTGTCTTCATCAAGTGTTGGGACTTCGGCCACGTGCTAGTTTCCTCGACGTGCCAATCTCCACCCGGCGATCACTACCTACGCGGCAGGGCTGAAAAGGTCTGCCCGTGGTCCAGGATTGGTTCCCTCGAGACGTCGAGGCGTCCTGCGACCGAGGAAGGTGCACCCCATCCACGTGCGGCCAGGGCTTTACGTCGCGCCGTCCACGTCCCGTTTGCGATTCAGGTAGGAGAGCTCTCCAGCGTGCGTAAAGGTACCTCGCGGCGATGGCGTAATTTAAGTGCTTTTCTCTATCTCTCTCTTTTATTATTGATTTATTAGAGTCTCTTTCCTGTTCTGCGTCAATTGTAATTGCGTTTCTTTCTCTCTTTTTTGATCTAATTTAGAGTCTCTTTTCAATGTAAAATTTCTTGTTGATTAAAATAAATCATTCGCTTGCCCCGGCTTTTCTCTCTTATTCGCGAGAGTTTTTACGCTGAGGCAAGTCGTCTTTTTCCCGCTAAATTTGTGTATATCGATTTATTCACCCAACCTTCCCTCACTCATTCCACCATTTTAACTTTAATATATACATTTTATTTGAACTCATTAACTTCAATTCACCGTGTATAGTAATGCAACACCCAACATTTGAAGGACTCCGTCTACATAGTTCACTAGTCGATCAATGTTTGGATGCTTTGAACACTCTAGTCCGTAAGGTAAACCGTACCTACGACTACCTTCTCGAATATTTGAAGACTGCTGTGGAAGCCGAAGAACTGCAAAACATTAAGAACATTTTGGGAAATTTTAAGGAATTTAAACAGTTTTATTCGAGACATAACATCGCTATAGAAGGCTTTGTACTGGATAAAATGGTCGACGATAACAAGGACAATTTTAAAGAGCAATATTTGAAAATTGTATTATTCGAAATCCTCGTGTCCGGTTTACCGTTTATCGCAAAAGATGTACTAAATTATGTAAAATTTTCCTAAAAATTTAACCTCTTGCGTACACCATATATATACTTTTCTGAATGAACTTTTAATACATTAAAAAAAACATTTTATTATTATTCACCATTACATCTTTCCTTATTTATACCGCAACATTTATTAAAGCTCCTTATTTGGCAATCAGCCAATGCGCAAGATAGGTGTATGCGCAGGAAAATTAGCGTTAGCGCGCTCGAATGAGAGTGGGGTAAAAAACGACTGTTATAGAGAGTGTTATAAAAAACGACACACGAAACTAGAAACATTTCGTAGAACCAACAGATCAGATAATTTAAACGAAAGAATCGTCTTTGACAATAAATGTTTACCTGTCTGGAGATCGTAACGTTTTTTGTTTCCTTCTCTTTCCGACTATTATTTTACCGTTATAAATAGTGCCCGATAAGCGTTGCATCTCACTTGGAGACGACTAGGCAACCAAGATGGGTCAGGAGCACAGCGCAAAAAAGACCGGCTATAAGCCACTCCACCAAGGCTATGGCCGAGGAGGGAGATAACGAGACAGCGGAGGATGTACGCTATACTGGCCTCAGGTACACCTTACCGGCCTCCTCGAAAAATCAAAAATGTCCTACACCATAACAGACCCCCTGAACGAGAGGGGGAGATAACGAGACAGAGGGGGGTGTACGCTATACCGGCCTAGACCCTAAAGCCGAAAGGAGGGGGAAAAATCAATAACGCCGGTCTCGCTATATGACCCTTCTTACTACTACTATATGCATTAACTTACTAAGCATCTTTGAAGTCAACTTCTGCAAATCCAAGTTTGAATGAGAAACCATATATTTCACTTTTTCCACGTCAATTAATAAATCACTATTTTTACAATTACAATTAATCTTGAACAGGAAAAACAACTGTGAACTTATTTTCTCATCTTTATCTTGTTCTCGTCTAAATTTGAGGTTATGGTATAATTATACTTCCAATTCAAAACAAACACCTCGGAACTGTCCAATACGGTTCAGACGACTTGCCAATTGCGACGCTGTGCTTCCCAACTGTAATGGAATCCCCGATTCCATTACGCGCCTACGACGCCAATTTAAGTAGGTCACACAATTTTTACACGAAACAAGAAAAACACATACGTGAGACACTCGCGACCATCGTCATCGCAGCAGCCGCAAGAAGCAGTATTTCCCACCACAACGTATTCCTACAAAAATAGAATTAGAGGCGTAGCGACAAAACGCGCTCTAAGGCGAAGATCATCCGAAAGAATGGCTAACGCCAAGAAAAAGATGACGGCGACGAAATAAAAAGATATCACTAAACTAGTCGCGATATTCCTCACGAAAAGCGACGGAAATCAAAATAGCTATGCGGAGAACAAGCATCAGTCGAGCACGCTCTCCCGCAAACGAATCGAGAAAAGATATACATGACAGTACGCAGGCGACGAAAAGCCGCAGGAGAGCTGTCACAAGACGCTTTTCCTAAAAACTGAAAGTAATAAAATTTTTACGAGGTCACGCAAAGTCAAAAAGAAAAGTCGTGAGAATATTAGGCACTCCTAATATGGAAAATCAAGGCTACAGATTCTCCAGTATATAAAGGCCGGGCACGTCGTCAGTTTTCCTGAAGTCGTCTTACAAGTCGAATCGCTGCCAGTCGCCAGACCAATAAATCCGAACCAGTTAATTTTGAATCGCTACCAGTCGTGAGTGAGATCAGTAAAAAAGACGTTATCGCTAAAAAAATATAGACTTGTGAGAATAGTGGCATTGCTCGGGACAACAAACAGTTTTATCTCCGTGGTACCAAATGTCCAAGTTGTATAAGTGCCACGATCACTGAGACACACCATCCTCTCCCGTCGCTAAGAGGAGAGACGACACATCAAGGCACCCATCTGTCTGCACCTGCTCGAAAGAGGAACTAGCTGAAGGGATCCGAGACGCACACCAGAGTAGTAAGGAAGCCGGTATGGGCAGACGTAGCAAATGACGTCATCACTGCCGCATGCTTATCTTATCAATGTAAACAGGTCATAAAGATAAGGTATCGTGTTTCTAGATAAGGGTATCATGTTTGTACAGATAAAGATATCATGTTTACATAAACAAACAAGATATCTTTACCACAATAATAAACAATAACGATACTTTACAAATAATAAAGATAAGGTATCATGTTTATAAACAGTCAATTAAGATAAGGATATCATGTTTATACGTGCGTAATTAAGATATCATGTTTACATAAACAAAGAAGATATCTTTACCATAATAATAATCCATGATGATACTTTTTTATTATGAAAACAAGAAATAAAGATAAGGTATCGCCAACGTTTTAAGCATTTATCTTGTAAACAATTAAGATAAATATGGAATGTTACTGACGTCATGTACACCTCTTATGACGTCATAAGATAATGCGATTTTTATGTATTATAAGTTTGTAGTACGTTTATAGAAATATTGTGGTCCTAAAAAGGACCGATTTTGATTGATAAATAAAAGTCTTAGAATAAGACTTTATTGTTGCTATCCCCAATCAGTATTGTTGTGTCCTTGATATTTGGAATCTTTATTTGCTTCCTTGTCAGGACAATAACTCCTGTACCCTTTTTTTTTCGGGAATGATCCAGTATTGGTAGAATATTGATGTAGATACTTTTGGAATCCAGAAGCCAGTTTATATTTCACTTCCTCTCGACCTGAACCTTCCTTCTTCTTTTTCTCCATATTGTGTTTGTCCATATTACGATTATGACCCGTCAAGTGTACGCGAAGCAATGAAAACATACTTATGTAGAGATGATATTTATAGAAAGTCGTAAGGAGTGGCAGTAGGGTGGGAGGTTTAAATGATGTCACAAAAAATGAATATTTTAATATTTTCTGGTTTATTACAAGATAGGAAGACATATGTATAAAGCGTAATGACAAAAAATAACATGTATATTTATACTTTAATTATGGTAGTATAAATGTCTTTATATATATCAAACAATTGAAAAGCAGCTATTTCACATAAGATTATATTTAAAATTGTTTCCTCAATAGTATCTTTAAACTTGTCGTGAATTATAATTTGAATATTTTCAGTGTATAAAGTATAATATTGCTGAAACACCTCATACGTCTTTAGCATAGAATTAGGGTCTTTATCAATACAATCGTTTTTAATACAGTCAATTATAAACTTCTTAATATGAGCAACAATTTCATTCACTTTATCAACACACTCTTCAAGTTTGCTTATACGTTCGTCAATACACTGTGAGACAATTTTTAAACCGTCAAAAGTGACTTGCTGCATGCATATCGATGGTTGATTATAAGCTGTTTTTTATTTCTTTGCTCGTGGTGGTTGATGACGTAGATTCTCACCATCCGTAACAGTAGCAGCAGCAACAGCAGCAGCACCGCCAGTGTAGTCATTGAAATGGGTAGCACTAACTGTATGCAGTACATCATCGTTTTCTTCGTCAATCAAAAGATTTGGAAAAATGGATGTTCCGACAGGTCTTTCTTCTATCAATATGGATCTGGTATTGTATGAAGAAGTAAACATCAGATCATGATTCTCCATGTATACCTTCGTTGGTCGAGCGTATTCACTTTGGAATCTGTACGCATCTTGGAAATAGCAATTTATAAGATCAAAGTAATTCTTGAACACCTTCCTGCCAGATGCATCAAATTTGACGGATTTAAAATATGTTGTAGACGTTGAGAGTTTCACCACTGGACGATAGCTTCCCTGGTAACTTTGTAAGCCAAGAGTTTGACTTATTAATGGCGTAGGACGTGGAGAGCAGCATATTTGACAGAACGTTCTGCACACGAGATGGAGCACTGACACTTGATTGAGCCATGGTACGAGAAACAAGAGGCACAATATACAGAGTTACACTTAGTAAACTTTCATGAAAGAACTGATGGAGCTCCTCACTCTTCAAACTCTTTTATACATTTTACTCCCACTACCTTAAAGTAAAACGATCGAATGTAGTGGGGACAGATTTTTGCGCGTGTATTCTCAGAACTTCACAACAGAAGTATCATATTCATTAACCGTCAAAGGCTACGGTTACATTTCTCCGAATTTTTAAGAACAGGATGTTCAGTCTACTACTACTATTACAACCGTCAGTTTTATCAGCTTACAGATAAAGATTGAAATGAAATATAAAACTAAACAGTAAATATCACCGGATGTTAGTATTATAACTGTTAATAAATTCCGATGTATATGTACTCAGAACTATACAAGGAGGTGTGATGCAACAGGAAAAAATATATCATAGTACTACAGTATGAAATTAAAGGAATGAGTAAGGCTCTATAAATGAAAACATTTTTTATATTATGAAAGATTACACTTTATTCATATGTTTTACTACATGATATCTGACAATTATTATTATTATTATTATTACTTTACATACATTCTCGAAGTACATGATTGATTACAAAATCACTTCCAAACCTCCTAACATCTTTCGAGCGTACACGATGATTATTATTTCGTAACAGCTTTTTATAGAGCGATACAACTATCGCGTCATTTTTTCGTGAATCTCGCGAGAACTTATGACAAAACGTGCGTAAGTTTGGTAGCCTAACCATATGGTAAAGGAACATAACACAATACTGGCCACACACCTGTGAATCAAAGCTTTGCAACTTTTTTTTATTCCACTGATACCGCTTGCAATTTCTTTTGAGTCATTTAAGACGATGTTGGGACATTGGTGGTAGTCCGTAACTGTCCAAGTATGTTCCATAACCGTTTGAGTCTATGTAGATAGCAATCCAATGTGTTCCTTTCTTCGCGTGATCATCTGTATTAGCTATGATGGCCGCGGGGTATTCCAAAACGTTTGGAATTCTATCCGCAGCATACACGCCAACTGTCTTGACGGTTAACGGGTCAAGAGCTTTTAGTAATTCTTGTGTATTCATTCTATTATTATTATTATTATTATTATTATTATTATTTCAGCAATGATCGACTACGTCCTCTTCGTGTGTCGCGTAAATAGACGATGAAGTAGCTGTACGTATCCGTGAGTTTAGTTTGCAGTACAATGCATCACTAAATTTCTGTGCAGAATCTTGCGTTATATCTCCTGCTATAGAGTGTAGCCACTTTCGTAGCACATATGCATGATTGAGAGCACAATCGCGACTGGAGTTAATACCTTGAATGCCATGATTTAAACACATGAAGTTACCTGGATAATTTATTTTCAATTCGTCAAAATTCGGGGCATACATTTCTTCAACGTTCACAATTTCTCGACACATTACAGTCTCCAGGAATCTCCAATTGTCATGACCGCGTGTAAAAATACGTATAGCCACTTTGGCTATTTGTTGTAAATGATACTGTAGTTGTTCAATGGTGATGTGACCTTCATGCCAACGAATTCCATGAAAATGATTAGAGATGTACTCGTTACTTCTTTTAAGTCCAGTTGCAAGTTCTTCAAATCTATGGGGTTCCTTAACTGTCCAATATTGGACGATTCTGTGCTTTAAACCAAGTACACCAACTTCTTTGGGTGTAAACTTGTTGTTACGGTCTCTCAAACCCTGAATATTAATAACGTAATCCATGATACTATAAAAAATTCACACAGTCGATCCAAACTCGCTCACTTCTCAAACGTCACTGAGAGTATGACGTTTAGCTTTTTTAGTCATCTATAGCATAGAGAGGCGCTGCTGTTGCTTCTTGTCCCCCTCCCTCTTTTTCCACCTTCTCCTCTTACTTTTCCATCGCTTTAACGGTATTATGCATTAAAATCCGTTATTATTTGTCTACTTGAATCTATTTCCAAGACATTGTCGTATTCGGCGTAAATTATAAAATTGATTGTAGATTCAAGTGCTCTTTAAAATTTTACCTCTACACGGAAACTGCCGTGCTTGATTAAATTCCAATGAGAAACTGAATTTGCTGATAAATCAGGCGTTAGATCAAAAGCAAATAATGTATACCCTTCATCGTAGTCCGATCGTGAGATAATTAATGCTTCGTTTAGAAAATGAATTCCAGTCCCAGAATATAGCGTATGAAACGAGTCGATAAATAATTGACTTTCACCCGAAAATCGAGGCTGCAATGGTTTGCTGGGAATCTGGACACCATCCACATAAAGAGAAATATAGTTTATATTAAAATGTTGGAAATTAAATGGATTAAACTTTCTGTTTCCATTGAATGCCTTGTTATCCACAAATCCAATGATTATTCTTTTGGGTATTTGACCGAGAATAACGTTGTCCAGTGTATCGCCAAGAATACCTCTATGCATTGTAAATGCCTTCACCTCCACACGATTGATTGGGTATTTAGCAGTGGCTTTTGTAAGTGCATTAGCATGAGCTAGTATAACACCTGGACTTATTTTAACTCGACGCACAATCAGTGAAGCTTCCTTAATGCGTATAGTAAATTTATCGTCATCTGTAAAATCCATCAAACAAAAAGCATCCTTACTCCTAACCAATCGTAATCGCAGTTCAACACCATTTAACAGAAACTTATTTTGATTAAAAACATCGCAATGCAAATGACCGAGTAAATCGACATTTTTACCATTGTGGGTAAAATACTGACGGTTACACTGACCAATATTTGCATTTACATCAGTACGCTTGATATTGGGAGGCGATGCCCATTTTCCAGGGGTATCCGCATACCAGAGTCCACTCGTGAGATGTGATTCCATACTGCTCTTTGAATAATTTAACAGTGTTTCGATGTAAGCTCGATAAGGATAAGCATTGTTTGGTGGTGAAACCAATTTTTGATTAAAGAAAACATCTATTTGGTTAAATAGCGAATGTAACGTGTTATTTACTGCTACCTTCGGATACTCTGTAGCTTTAGCTGCTTCTGTTATTTCAACATTTGGCTCTATCTGCATACGAATGCATAGCATTGTGTGTGCAAGATCGAGATAATCACTACCAGCTGGAACGACGAATTCCAACGGTCCATCGTCTGTTAGCGAAGAAACTGGTTTATAATGTATAAACTGAGAGCTTTCCACCGAAGTCTGTGTAGGTGGTAATGTAAGTAAATCTAATTCTGATTTCATGCATTCGCATGAGTTTGAGTGTAGAAAAGCCATATTAAATAATGTCTATGTAGATCCAAAAATATCGCTCACACTGCGTTGTTTTCTCTTCTTCCTTGGCTTATTCTTGCCAGCTTTCTTTTTCGTAGATTTGCGAACACTGACACGTCTCCTCTTCTTTTTCTTCTTTACACGGTCACTTTTACTGCTGATGCATACAGCTGAACTGTTCTTGGACGATTGACGCTTCCGCTTTTTAGCGCGTATCTTATATCCTGATCCCTTCATCATAGCGGCAATTTTATCAGCGGCTTTATGCTTAAGATTTTTACCGGACTCACGCATGCGCATATTTACAGCTTGTTTAAAATTGATTCCGTTATTTCCCACATCATCTAGTATATGCATTCCTGCTCTGATAGCTTCTTTTCCAACGGCTTTAGCACCACTCGTAATGTAAGGTAAAACTCTTCGAAATAATCCACTCAAAAAGCTGCCGATTCCACCATGACCTCGCTGATAAGTTGAACCTGCAAACACTCGACGTACTCCTCCTCCTCCTCCGCCACCAGCACTACCACCGATTTAATCGGCATAGTATTCTGCGTAGTAAGCCATTTTTTTCTCAGAGAATGCGCTTGAAATGTAGTGTTACGGTCAACGTTCCATACTCGAATGGTATATGATTCCCATTTTCATCTCTTATATCTATTATTATATTCTGAAATGTGTTATTTAACAAAGGTAGATAAATTCCAGGTGCAAATTGTTTGACCACTATCGCACCAAATTTATATTTTGAATTATCGAGTGTTACTATGCGCAAAAGGGATGCTTAAACGTCACCGACTGTGTACGGAATACAAATATCTGAATAAACGAAAAATTGATCAGCTATCGCTCTTGCCAAACAACCAGGTCTGTTTCCTACCAATGTTGCATTTTTTTTTCGACTCTACAGATGGAATCATGGGTATAAATTCCTGATTTCTATATTTTTCATTCTCAAAGCCAAATATACGTTTGACCTTTTCGCTCAAGCTGAAAAACTGAGTTTCCTTACATTCACACTTTTTATGTAAATTGTAATAACCACTTTTTTTCTTTGCCTGTTCAATACGTAAGTGAGATTCAGGTATATTGTTTATAGCTTCAGTGAGATTGTTGAGATTCTCGTAAACACCTGGTGGAAATGTGGCATCGTTGTGTTTGTCGTTTATCCAATCCGGTAAATATTCAGATATGTCTCTCTTTCTTGCAACTGCTATTCTACGTGCGTTAACAAACTTTATATTACATTCGTGTTTCTGAATATGCATCATCGTGCATGGTATGCTGATTTCCGTGAGAGCAACACTCCACTTACCATGCAGACGTACTTCGTGCGATAAGTGTGTGGTAAAGCATGATGTTGTATTTTCAGAAAAATATTTCATACTACTGTTACTCGGTAATATCAAATAAAATTCGTCCTCATCCATGTTTAAAGTGCAATGATTTCGCTTGCATTAATCCACGAATTAAATTTATCAGGATAGCCAAGCCACTTTACAAAAACTTGTTTTTTAACACCACGTCCCCTACTCTTTATCACACGTTCCACTTTGAATTCCTTATTTTGTGATAAACGATTATCACCAACTCGAGATAGTTCTTCGGGATAAAAAAATCCGTCGATTATTTCACCTTCTAAATCAGTCAGTTCATAGGTGAAGAGATTTTGACGAGGTGACACACGGGTAATCTTAAAGATCTCTTCACTGTAATTCTTTTCATAACCTTTATCGAAGGTGCCTTTCAACCGACTGATGCGAACATGGTCACCCACGCTGTATATATGTGCTCTAGACTTTTTTCTCTGACTAAGAGCTCTTTTTTCTAAATTTTTTCTTGCCACAACTGCATTACTAATATTTACAACTGCCGGAACCATTTTAGTACCACTATGTATAGTGTGATTATACGCGTAAACGATATTTTCAATAACATCGATATACCTATGAGTATTTTTGTGAGTAAAATATCTGAACATACGTTCTTTGAGCGTGTGATTTAGACGCTCGACGACGGCTGCTTTAACATCGGGATTACGTGCCACTCGAAAATTAATCTTGTGTTGTTTTAAATAATTTTGAAAATCTGATCCGACAAACTCTTTGCCTCTATTAGTTTGTATAAGAATTGGGCGTCGCCCATCGGCTCTTTTTAAGATTTTGTCGAAAGCAGCTACAACACTTTTTGTACTTTTGTCACGTAAAGGCTCGACCTAAGCATATTTACTGAGAACATCTATAACTACAAGTAAATACGCAAAAATATCGTTATACGTTTTGAGAGATTGCATGTCACACAAATCCATTTCCCAACAATCATCCACATTAGTGACATTGTACATCAATCTAGGAAATTTTCGTCTAATAGGTTTGTGTAGTGTGTATGCATCTTGATTACTTAACCACTCATTAAGCTCGCTTTTCTTCTTCTTATTTTTACCATTGATTCGTAATAGATTACGTGCACCAGCGTATCCAGTCTCGTGTCTAGTGTCAAAGTATTGATTTTCATAAGACATGTTAAATTTTATAAGTCAACCACTTATCGGCTGCTTTTCGCGGTATGGATTTTTTCTTATTCAAACGTGCACTATAGCGTTGTGTGGTCGCGAGTCTAGTACCTTGTTCCAAAGTCTGAACGTTCTCGGAATTATTTCTCTTGGTTGAAGGAATTTTGTTTAATGCACGTTTCAAACTTTCACTAATTTTTATCACCTCTGGATTACTTATTAATTTGGATGGTGTGTCAGTTGTTGCTATAAAATTAGCTAATTGAAATCTTCCTACAGGTTCTTCAACAGGTCTACTCCGTACCACGTCTTCTAGTAAATCTATAATATTTGAGTGTGGTATAGCTTTATCATCAATGCTAACTGTACCTGAATTATCCCATTTAATACGATGCGATGCTGATTTCCAATGTTGAAGCAATAAACGTGCTTTTCTCACATAACCCATGGAAATGCTTGCAAGTATCGCTTCATCGGGCAATGGACTCGATATATCTTCATTTTCATGCTCTACATCAAGTATTTGCATCTGATAAAAGTTCCTGACGTTCCAAATTTTTAAAATGAAGATATCTTCTTAAAATTTGTAAATATTTTTGACATTTTTCACGTTCATCGGTGATACTTTTTGAAAAAAGTATATCGTGCATCTCAGCATCGAGACGACTTAAGTTATCCCCCTTTGTCTGTATCGTTGGCTCTAAAGCATTACTCGACTCTTCCACTATATGTTGTTGTTGTTGATGATGCTGTTGCTTCGCTACTGTCTCGTATGTTTCCTCTGGTACAATGACCATTTTACGAGCGTGCTCCATATTTTAATTTCCAGAGACTCCAAATATTTTTGACACAAGTGCACCTATAATTGGTGCAAGTAACATTGGTAAAAAAGCACCACCGTTTTGAATAAGGACGCGTTTTTTTCTTTTTTTTCCACTCTTTTTCACTGTTTTTACTACTGGATTTATTTAATAATTTTCTCAAAACACTTTTATGTTTTTTTAACTTTGACTTGTGAGAGTTTTTTATTTTAATGACTCCGCGCAATACATTTAACACGCACTAGCATATGCTTTTAATGAGTTTTTTATCAGCTACACGTAACAGTGCTAAACGCTGCTGACTATCTGCATGACAAAGAGCATTCAATACTGCGACACACTTTTTTGTAAAATGCTTTGGTAGGCATCCACACCTTGTATCTTCTTCTTCTTCTTCAGCACCAGCAGCAGCAGCACCACCACCACCACCACGCTGTCTTCTACGCCGTCTACGACTATCGGATCTCGCAGACGCTCCTCTCCCTGCCATTGTTTCAATCAGACTGAAGCTTTAATCATAGAATCCTCTACTTTTATCGGAATTTCTTATTCTTCTTTGGTACATATGCGTAACTCAATTTATCATCGGGAAAAACAGAGGTACGGAAACGAAATTCATCCTCGGTCGACTGTTTCAAATCCAACAAAAGATAGCCATGAGCAGTTGACGTACTATCGAGATACGCTTCTTGTAAAAATTTTGGGTCTTCGGGATATACTTGACGTGCTAGATATTGTATTTGCGAACGATCACGTGGATTTTTAAAAATAACGAGGTAATTTGCATTTAATGAGATATCGCGTTGACCAGCTGAAGAAAACCAGTGAAAAAGATTTTGTGTAATAAAAATTACACTTAAATTCTTGTGATGACTTCCCTTTGTAAATAAATCGAGAATAATGTTATTCGAAGATTCTCTCATTAAATCATCGATAATTAATAATTTTTTCTTTTCATTGTCTTGAGAATAATCTGAAGGCTGAGGTAATCCCTCGTGAAATTCCACAATTTTTTTTCTACTCTCCCTACTACTACTACTACTTATACCTCCTGGAATAAAGTCTGTCTCTAGTCTGTCTCGAGTAATATCCGATCAAAAGTTACATTGCACATGAGTGGAAGATGTCGAAGAAACCTTTTGACAAAAACTGTTTTACCACATCCCGTGGGTCCGCTATCGATACACGTAAACGGATGTTTGAATCGCATATCCATTTCGCCAAGTACTCACACACTCACATACTAGAGATTTACCTTAAAATAAGCTTATGGCACGAGTACGGTCGGCGGCGGCGGCGCGGCGCGGCACATGTAAAAATAAGCTAATTTTACGTGTGGTGAATCACAAGCTGTTATTACCGCTGTTTAAGCTGATATTCGTGTCCAACAAGCTAAATAACACCGCGAGTAAGCTGAATTATGCGTTAAAATGAGCTAAATTTCCATAAGAAGCGTTCTCATCGATGACAGAAGCTATACTGAGGATATAAAAATGTGTTAGGGATCTTTTAAATGGAAAAATAAGGAAATTATATAAAAATTTGTGTTTATTTTTATTTACAATAAATACATCCAAAAAGTTAATTATTCTTATATCCAAAAGGTAGAGACTTACGTGACGTAAGATATCGTCGTTTTTTCAATACAACACAACATGTTTTCGATTCTTCACGCGTTACAACTTCATGCATTTTAGTTCTTCTGATAGCTTTGAATTTTAAGCGTATTTTACTACATTCATCATTCATTTTTTCAGATTCGTGATCTTCGTTTGCAAAGGCATCGTTAATCAAATTCTTAATGCTATCAAAATTAATTTTTACACCGTTTGAGAAGTTTAATGAGATACCTTTTACTTTACAACATTCAATTTTATCATATTTATTTGGTGTTACAGCTGTGTAAGCGTAAAACTTTGGTCCTCCCGAAACAAAATTACTTATATACGTATTCTCACCATAACCACAAAGTTCATCTGTCATATCACCTAGTTTAGAGCCAATAAAAGGTTTATACTCATCCGGAGCATCGTCATGCGAAACAAATATACAAGAATCTGTGTCATAATAAAGAACACGATCACCCAACCTTCTCAAGTAATTATATAGTTCTAAACGTGCTTGAGCAGAGGTATAAGCCGCAATCACGACACTCGTATGTGGTGCAGGAGTGACAGCCTCATCCTTGTATTGCCAATTCACGTACAGTATCTCATCATTAATTGCTAGTATATCATTAACATCTCTTTCCGGACAAGTAAGAAGTTTTAAAAGAGATTCACGTGATTTTACAACTTCAGTTTGTTTCAAATTACTCCGTTGTCCAAACTTACCCCAAAACGAATTCAAGCAGAGCTTAGCAACAGCTCGTAACCCTGAATTTTTTTCGATATTATT
>QLSS01000998.1:0-18856 GCA_024372645.1 Trichomalopsis sarcophagae | reverse complement strand
ACACTTATACTCTTCGCATAGTAATCTTCATGCAAGTATATGCGAAGAGTATAAGTGTATATTGTGCTTTTTCATAAGTTTTTGAAAAATTGAATTGTAAAATTCTTTTCCTTGGTCAGTTTGTAAATTCTTCGGTACTCGTCCTTCTTTCAGTATTGACTTCATAGCTGTAGTAACATCGTTACCACTCTTTGACTTGACTGGAACGGCCCATGCATACTTTGAAAATATATCTATGCCAGTGAGTAAGTAATGAAAATCTTTATTCTCTTTAGAATATGGTATCATTTCTACAAGATCAGCCTGCCAAGTCTCGTCTATTCCACGTATGTCAAATTTTCTTCTCTTGTATCGCCGACGTGCTGGCTTGTGCAGTTCTTCAGCTACTCTTTGACGTTCTATCATCGTTTACAGTAGATGACAATCCATCTGGAAATTCGTCTATACAAACTTTTAATTTTTTATTCACTTCCAATTGCTGTTTTTCAACTTGCTGCTTATATTCTTCTATAACTTCACTAATTCCAGAAATTTTAGCATCTATATAATTTATTTCAGTTTGTAGAATAACTTTCAGTGAGTGCAAGGTGATTGCATCATTTGGATGATTGAGCTGTCCTAGCTTGCAAAGTCGCTTATTTTCTAAATCAAAATCACCGTCCGGTGTAAAATTGAAACCAATGCCAAACACATCGAGACTCATGGTAATACTGATGCAAAATAGAAAGTTGCATGTCAATATATATGCCCAGCTTCGCGTAATTCCTCAATAATCGACTGGATTTCATTGACGTGATTATTATTTCCAGCTGATCGTTCGGCAATCAATAATCGAAGTCTCTCAGTAAGCTCATTTGGATCATCCCAGTAGACGAGATCAATGGAAGAATTTTTCTTAGCTATTTTATATTTAGGTATACGTCCTCCTCCGCTGCTGTTTACGTTCTTTTTACGTGGAGTGTTGCGGGACATTGGTGCTAAAACATTCTTATATTTATTACTTCTCGACATTTGTATAGATTCATCTTTGCTGAATTTTTTCCGATGAGCATTTGTTGCTTCCAAAATCTTGCGATAATTTGCACGGTCTGATGAGCTCAGAAGAAGATCATCCGGATATTTTTTAAATAGCAATTCCATTAGTTCATTCGTTTTATGATAACTTTCATTTCTGACTTTGACATATTTTTCATCAAATTCAATTTCTGAATCACCAATCATATACACTTCATCAACCTTTCGCACTCCGTATATATTATCAATCATTCTACGGCTTTTATCTAGCAATGATAAAAAGTGTTCAGCTGATTCATTTTTTCCACTAGCGGATTTAAATGTAGAATTGGTTTTTGTGTCAAAAAGTGGGCTTTCACTTTTCATTTCAATAAGTTTCTCAAGTGGTGTGATGACTGGTTTTGGAGTATCACCGATGACTTTTTCAAAGTCATCTTTCTCCTGTTTTAATAAAGTGTATTTTTTCTTAATAGCCTCACGAGCTCGCAAGAGCTCGTTAAGAACATTCTTCTCTTTCGTGAAGTCTGACATTTTTACGTGGCGATGTCTACAACTGAACTGCAAGTTCGAGACTCATAATTCTTTTTTTATTGCAAAACAGTCAAATCCTTTTCTGTATCTACTCTTATTCATCGGTCTATCTTTGTCAATAACGATGAATCCATATCTATCATTCTTCCAACATTCATAACACAGATTCCGAAATTCGTTGAAAGTTAAATCGGTATTCACATGATCTTCATAGATATGTTTAAGATTTACATCATCTTGTCGATAAATTACTAACAATTTGACATTATCTCTAATGAGATGTTTTCCTAAATGAGCATAAGATTGACATAGATAGAAACTATCTATACTCTTATGTCCCCCCATACAGAAGAATGCTCTAACGTTATCCTGCTTCTCACATGCCACATCATCAAAAATCATTATTGAATTTGGAAGGGCTTCATCTGGAGATACTACAGATTCATGCTCACTGAACGGAAGATATGATACTCCTTCAATCGGATCCAGGACATTTTTGAAAAATTGATACTTTGGCTGATTCAAGGATTTAGAGTATACATACAAATTCCCAAACCGAAGACCATTGGGGTATGTAATTAAAGCCAATAAACTATTTGTTTTTCCACAGTTTGATGGCCCCCAGAAAACTGCTCGTATACTATCTGGTAGTCATTCCCCATGACGCTTTTTTCTCTTCTCTTTTCCAAAATCGAAATTTGTCACGGGGAGTTTGACGTTCTGCTCGGTAAAATTCATTTTCACTCAACAGAATCAAATATAACATTGAGCTCTCGAAATATAAACGCTCGTTTTATACCATGAACGTCAGTTGTGAATCAACGCTCGAAGAGAGATGATCATACATAATTCTCAGAAACAGCCGAAAGGCTATGGATTGCTTGATAAAGTTATCAATAACTTTCCTGTTGAAATGCATCTTCCTGGATATCAATATTGTGATCCCGGAACCAAATTGTAAAAGCGAATGAAAAGAAGATATCCTGGCATTAATCCGCTTGATCAGGCATGTAAAACACATGATATAGCTTACTCAGATAAAAACGGAGATCGTAAAGCTGCTGACAAGCCAAGGATGCTAGTCTTGGTGAAAAAGCTTTTGCTTTTGCTGTTAGCAATGGTATGAAATTAAAAGGAAAAACTGGAATAGGACTGAAATTTAATAAGTTAGTGACTGCAGCTAAAAAATCAATTACAACAAGTAAAAGTTCTTGCAAGGTTATTCAATCAGCCTTGAAGGATGCACGTCAAGCTGTTAAAAGTGTAGGTGGAAAGAAAAAAGTTATCATTCCACGTGTTCTGCCGCTTCCATCAAAAATTGGTGGAGTTCTTCCTTTTCTCATTCCATTGTTCTCAGGACTAAGTGCCACCGGTGCTCTAGCAGGAGGTGCTGCTGGAATAGCTAAAGCAGTTAATGATGCTAAAACTGCGCAGAAAAATTATGAAGAAAGTAAGAGGCATAACGAGACCATAGAAGCTATTGCTTTAGGCAAAAGTCTTCATCTTAAGCCCTATAAAAGTAGAATGGGATTATTTATGAAACCTCATATCGGTCGTGGTCATCAAGTCAGTAGAAAAAAAAAACTTCGATTTAACTTTGCCAAATCGTGCACTGACTGACTACGATCTAAAAAAATATGCTCATATGATGAAAATTTTAGATTTCCTTGGTGTTTTCATGAGAAATAATCTACCACCCGATGGTCCATGGCGTAATGAAACAGCAGTGGTAAACTTGGACGATTTTCAAAATAGAGGCACTCACTGGGTTTAATCCAAGCTATAAGACGACGTGTGCATTGCACAACATAAAACTTATAAAATTGTTCTATCAGCATAAACTGTAAAATAAAATAAAAAATTTAAAAAATTTAAAAAAAAGTAGAGAACGTTATAGGCATTCCAAAACATAATAGAGAGAGAGAGGAAAAATTATCCCCACTCTCTCATCGGGTACTAAAACACTCTGAGAGGAGAGAGGGTGTTTTAGTACCTTGGCGAGAGAGAGAGAGAGGATCCCTATTCTTCCATCGGGTACCAAAACACTCTGAGAGGAGAGGGGTCGTTTTAGTATGCCTACGTTTTGGTATGCCTATAGCCTATCTACTTCTTTGCAGATATTAGATGAAGAAACGAGTACTACTGAACATTCAAATTTTAATGAAACAAACTTGGATCCTATAAAAACAAACAGTATTGATAGTATAATGAATATGCCTGCAAATAACCTAAAACTTCCTTTAAATACAACTAATGAAGAAAATAGTAACAAAGCAGAAAGGGATGCAGATAGATCCATACATAAATCTGATGTTATTAATAACAGCTTTTCTGCAGATCATAATTATACCTTCAGAGAACAAAAACCCGATAGAAAAAGTTAAAGATATTTTAAATAATGATGTAAATATTTGTAATGATTCAGATGTTTCAAACTGTGATAAATATTTTAACTTTGTGAACAATGTCGAGACAGTTTTAACTATGATAGATATAGAACAGAATAATAGTACCAAAAAGACAATTAAGGTAAATGATACTTGTTTAGAGAGAAACGACTATGAAGAAATGGCAATCAACGAAGATTTGGTAGTCTATAAAGAAGTGGTAGTTGATAATACAAATATTTATAATAATTGTGAACCTGAAAAAGGAAAAAAATCTATTAGATAAGGATAAGTTATTGAATACTGAAGAGCCGCTGAAAGTAAGAGGTATATGTGTATCACCAGATCCTAATTTCGATTTACAAATCCAAGATGCAAAAGGAAATATAAAAATAAGTACAAAAAAGAAAGCAAACATACAAAATGGAAATAAATTGCAACCAAAATCTCTGTACGGTTGCAAAGTAACTCTCATAAACACTTGCTCATTTGATTCTATTACAGAAATTTTAAGTCATAGTTGCAATGTAAATGCTTTTAAGAAATTGTCCAGAGCGCAACTGTTGATCGTTTGAAGCCAGCGTAAATCCTGTCGGAGGACCAGGCAAACGACGAACTAGCAGTCCCGAGGATGCACCCGCAACCACCGCAGAATACTCCACCAGCGAACCAGCCGATCCAGCCGACGACCAGCCAGAACGAGAGGACGTCGGACAAACCAGCAGTTCGTCGATCCGGCCGGAAAGTTCGTTTCGCGGAACGCTACCAAGCGGGTTTCAATTAATTTAATGTTATTTCTGTTTTAATACAATAATTTTAGTTATATTCTAGAAAGTAGATTAATTACACATCAATACATATTCTTTTAGTCACAGACATGTATATATTGTAATACACGTAACTTCACACGAACATCATTATACAGAATGTAAATATTAGGTTAAGTTCTACTGTATCGTGATTTCATCACTGGCAAGGGGGTACTGTGGTGGCCACACAGCACCCACTCGCATACTCACACTCACGCACGCTCACACACACACACACACATCCACACTCGCACTCATGCACGCGCGCATACATATACAAACCTCACGCGCACGCGAAGACTCCAGCGTTCGTGCCTCGAACGATGCGGCCCGGATTAGAAATCGGTTTTTCCGGTCCGGCCGAGCGCATCTGGACAATTAAGTCCTCCGCATCGAGGAGGCCGTAAAACGCTCTGGTCCGCGCTCGAACTCTTTATTGCGGTCCTCCGCACCTCGATGCGGGCGGCTAAAGCTCGCCGGCACGGAGATTTCCGACGCCATATAACGATAAACGCCGGCCGCTTGGGCCAGCTACCCTCGCCACCGACGCGCTGTCCGGACCGCGGGCACTCCGTCCCTGCCAATCCGATCCGCGGTCGGTACAGGAGGCGGAACGGTCGAGACCCTCGTACCAGTCCCTTGTAGCGCGAAAACTCCGACGAATAAACAGTCACGTCTAAACACTAAGTTCTGCGTTACTTTTTTCCTCACATCTCCTATCACTCTCCTGCGCCACCTCACTCCCAAATATTAATTAAAGGTAATACCTTCGTTCTTGGAGGTGTCATAAAATATGATGAACCTGCACTTGCTGGTGGAATGGGCCATTATATAGCTTACTGCAGAACGTTGAAAAATACCTGGATAGAAAGTGTTGAGACTATAACCCGGCCTTTGTGTGTCAAAGCTCGGGTGAAATAAAAGAACACGGGGTTTACCTTTTAAACACTGTTTATTATATTTGTAAGTCGAACTTAGATCAGTAAATGATCGTACAAAAGGGTCAAGCTAGTAAAAGTAAGTAAACTGTATAAACCGAGAACGCGTGTAGATCGCTTGAGAACTCGCAGCGAAGTGAGCTCCGCCGTCGCGCAGCGTCGTCGTCGCTGCTCTAAGAGAGACGGGTAGAGGGGAGAGAACGGCCTTATGCCGTGCGTGCGTCTGCCGACTCCCTCCGCGAGCCGAACGCTGCTCGCTTACACTCAACACTCCCTCCCGAGCTAAGTTCGCGCGGCACGATCCAGCATTATTGTTTTGCGTCTGAAATGAAACGAATAAATATTAGTTTTTTAATTCATGATTTAAGAGTAATTTGGTCAGCTTAGCATGCAATTCAAAAGGCAAGGCCTTTGTGAATATATCTGCTATTTGTTGCTTTGAAGCAACCCAGCTAATTTTTATTAGATTTCTGGCTACACATTCTCGGACATAATGCTCTCGGACTTCGTTCATGTGTCTAAGTTTGTTTGTGCTGCTTACTTGGGTACTACATTCAGCAGCCCTGTTGTCACACCATAGAGTCATGGGTAGAAATGAATTTCGCAAGATCAAACTTAAAGAGTTTTGCAATGATACCATGTCCTGGCTAGCTTCGCTCATCGCTACATATTCAGCCTGACAAGTTGACAGGGCTACATAGGATTGTTTATGGGTTTTCCAGGCTACTGTGTCACCATACAGTTTGATTACAAATCCACTCGTTGTAATTGAGCCTTTACAGTCTGCAAAGCTGGCATCTGAAAATCCTTGTAAGTCATCGAGCTTTCCTTCAAACTTAAGACCCAGGCTTATAGTGTACTTTAAATATCGACAAACTCGTTTCACCATTTTCCACTCCTCATCAGTGGGATTGATTTGATGCCTACTTAATACGTTCACCGCATATGCTATGTCGGGACGTACAGTGTTGGCAAGATACAGGAGAGAACCTACAACTTCTCTGTAAGGACCGTTGGTTTTGTTAAGTGTGTTTTCAAGCTGATCTTCGCTTTCCTCTCTATCTCGCCTTTCGCGGTTTGCGACCTGACTTGTCACCATAGGCGTTCTTTGTGGATGCATCTCACTGTATCAAAAACGTTTTAGCATTTTATCAATGTAATTTCCTAGAGTTAGAGTTATCGTCTGATTTTGCCTGTCTCTGTTTATTTCAATGCCAAGGAAGCTCTTTGGCTCTCCCATTTCAGACATTTCAAATTCCAGCTTGAGTTTTAGAGAGATTTCATTTAGCTTATTTATGTCGTTACTGGCAACTAGTATGTCGTCGACATACAATAACATTATCAGTTGCTTATCATTCTCGTGCCAAGTAAAGAGACAGGGCTCGGAGTCATGAGACTGTAATCCTAGTTTTATTGCCACTTCTGTAAACCTTTCATACCATTTTTTCGGGCTTATTTTCAGACCATATAAAGCACGATGAATTTTACAAACTTTATCTCGTCTAGTTTCTGGTGAACAGTCAATACCCTGGGGTATTTCCATAAAAATTTCATTGTCGATTGTTCCGTTCAGAAAAGCGGTTTTGACATCAAGCTGTCGTACTTCGAGGTCGAGTTTGTTTATTATAGCTAGTACTGCTCTGATTAGTGGCAGACGGGAGACAGGTGCATATGTTTCCATTAACTTGTATTGGTTTTGATCTTTGAAATCCCTTATTACCAGTCGAGTTTTGTATTTCTTTTCATCATTCAATCCAACTTTTGTTTTAAATACCCATCTTGAATCAATGATGTTTGGCCTTTTTCCTGCTTGAGTCGAAGGTCTGTCGACAATTGTCCAAACTTTATTTTTCTCCATTGAGTCTAATTCACTTCTGATGGCTTTTCGCCATTCAAGCTTGTTTACAGCGCTCATGGCTTCCTTATAAGAGTTCGGATCACACTGTACGGTTGCAACGAATGCATTTATTTCGTCGTTTTCCAGCAAGTTTAATTCTGACTCAAGCGAATGTGATTCTAGTGGTAATTCAATTTCTTTTTCTTTCTTTGGGCATCCTCGCTTCCGTTTTTCTCCCTCCGTTTCAGAGATCAAAACCTTATTTTCGTCGTCAAACTTAACAAGCCATGTTTCTTGATTTACTTTTTCCATCGGATTAGTCTAGTCTTTAATGCTCCGTTTGTTGTATTTGGCGACAAATACAAGTTTTTCGTTGAATCGAACATCTCTGCTTTCGTAGTATTTTCCTTCTTCCGGCTTCAAAAATAAGTAACCCGTTGGTTTGTAGCCAATCAATACTACTCGTTTTCCAAGCTGATCTAACTTAGGTCCTGTTTTTCTTTGTATCTTAATATACGCAATACAACCAAAACGATTTAACTGTTCCAAATTTAGTTTCAAGTTTGGTTCGAATTTTTGTAAGGGTGGCATCATCTCATTTGAACTGTGAGGGGTTCTATTATAAAAATAGACTGCTGCATTCAGGGCGAGGTCCCACATGTTCTCAGAGAGGCGTGTATCATACATAAGAGCTCTCGTCTTTTTCTGGATGGTCTGATTAAATCGTTCAGACACACCGTTGTGCTCAGGTGTATCAGGGCTCACCAATTGTAACTCAGCTTCAAACTTGTCGAGAACTTCCAGCGTATAACCACCTGTAAATTCTGTACCTTGATCGCATCTAAGGTAGCAGAATTTAGCATCATATCCCAATTTCTCGAGCTTTTTATAAAGGCTTCCAGACAGTGACCCGTTTCACTTTTCTGTTTCATTGGGTATGCCATCGCGAGTCGCGAATAATCATCGATAAATACAGATATAAATCTGTATTTCTTTGAATGTGTTGCAGGACTAATCGGTCCCATCGTGTCTGCATGAACAATTTGCAAAGGTTTACTCGCTCTCTGTCTAGTCGAGCTAAAAGGTAGTTTATTGAATTTCGATACAATACAAACTTCGCAATCTAGTACAGAGTCATCAAACTTAATTTCCTTTAGATTTTTCAGATTTGGGAATCCCTTTTGAAATTCTTTCAAATATTTCAAAGAAGAGTGTCCCAATCTGACATGCCATAGCATTGCTTTATTGGTGTAAAACAAATTATTGATTTTACTAATATCAGAGTCACAGTCTACTTTTCCAGAAGTATTTGATTCATTTATGTTATAAATTTTTCTATCTCTCAAACTGTTTTCAAAATTTGAATAGCTAGAGCATGGCTCATTGCTATCTGATTCAACATTTGTATTACAATCAATTTTCATTGGTTCATCAATCTTATTATTTTTATCAACTTCAAAATTTTCAAGCTTGTTTTGTTCATGAGAGATATTCTCATTTTCAGTCCCTGTTTTATCCTTAGAATCAGTTTTCTTATTGGACACAACACTTATTGGAGGATATTCTCGACTCCATGTGGCAATATATGCAACAACCCTATTTAATATGTCATTATCGTTTTCACTTTTCCCAGAATTATTTGTCTCCAACTCTATTACCCAATAAGGTTGGTCATATATTCCAGTAACAAAAGTCGTTTTGGATACTGGATCAAAAATATCGATTCGTTTATTATCCAAATAGATACCTAAACCCTTATCAACAAATTTCCTTAATGACAACAAGTTTTCCGACAACGATTTAGCATAAAATACATTATTCAAACTTAGGAAATCGTCGTTATTTGTGTAACCAGAAACGTTACCCGCTCCCTCCGATTTTATAATCGCTGAATCGTTGTCATTTGCGCATTTAATATCAAGCTTTTTAGTATTATCAAATGTTTTAAAAATCAATTTAGAATTAGTCATGTGCTCGGTTGCACCTGAGTCAGCCAGAAATCTAATAAGTTGGGTGTTATCTTTTAGTTCCGCATTGTAAGGGTCTACATATAGGCCTACGTACTTACCAGATTCGGAGGCTTTGGTAGTATTGTTGGACTGTTTATTATGTCTACCTCTTCCTCGATATTTGCCTCGGGCTTGGCCTCTATGGAACTTAGTTTTCTTTGATTCGCTACCTTTGAGTGGTGTCGGATTACTCCGTTTTGCACCACGAGTGTAGCCATCACGTTTACCACCCCGATAAGAGTTTAATGGATCATACCTTCTTTGAGTTTCGTTCTCCTGTAATATCTTTTCCAGCTGTGTGTCGGTGTATGGACATTCCGCTCGAACATGTCCCTCGTACCTTTTGCACCTGAAGTACATTTTGCCGTTCCTCGTACACTCCTCCTTATAGTGTCTCTTGTTGCCACAGTTGTAGCACAATACCCCAGGATGCGATACGTGGTAGGCTTTAGTAGCTGTTTCATTTCTTTGTCCAGCTGATTCGTTTTGTCCAATTCGAGCTGATTCCTGTTGCATGATATAATCCTTAAGTTGATTTATTGTTAACGGTTTACCTGTCACGTTTTTATTTAAAAAATTAGACTCTTCAACTTTAGGTAAATGCACAGCAATGGCTTCAATAAATCTCTTATCTCCACTTCAGTTAAAGGAGGTGTATCGGGCAGTTTATTGTATGTTCGAACTATTTTATCAAATCTATCCCAGAAGGCAGATGCTTTTTCTCTTTTTGGATTATATCGGATGCTTTGTAACTCTTTTCTTACGGTTCTAGTCGTTACACTAATTTCGTGTCCTTTAATGCGTTTAATTTCATCAAGCAGTTTAATAGGATCGCGTATGTCTGATACCTTTTCATAGTATGTAATGTCGATTCTATTTATAATAGAATATAATATAATATAATTCGATAATGTCTCGAACCCGTATTTTATCCTTTTCCAGCTTTGCCTGATCAAACATGCGCGTGGGCTTAACCGTTGAATCAATTACATAGAGCAAGTCAGAAAGAGTCAGTTCTGAATTTAAAAAGTCTAAAAATGTATTTAAGTTCAAATTTTGTGTTAATTTGTATTCTCTACGGAAGGTACTATCTCTATTTGTTACTTCAATTTGAATTTTATCTTTGATATTTCCAAAGCTTTTACTTGAATCGAACTTATTAAATTCATCCCTAACTAGATTGACTATATATTCTCTACTCATATGTATACCCGAATTCAACGGTTGGACATTGTGTTCCTCTCTACTTTCATCTGCTGAATTTTCAGCTGAATCAGTTGGTCCCTTTTCGTGATCTCGTTCCTCTTCAACCCAAGATAGCATCTTATCTTCTATCAGCTATATCTTTCCTGCACTATCCACTTATGCCTGACAAGCTTAGTGACCATGTCGTCGTGTACCTCATTGCATCTAGTTTCGATCTGATTTCTGAGATCTACATTCTCTTTTTCCAACTTATCCAACTTGGCCATTATCAAGATTCTTATCAATATTATTTAACGAGGTATCATTGAGCTTAGGTGTCCTCGTTTCCTGACGGATTTTGTTCAGTCCCAAATCCAGTTGTATAGGTTGGTTTGATTTAATAACTGGGGTGGATTTACCTTCCAGCTGCGTGTTAAACTTTAATTTCCAGCTGTTGTCCTCTAATTCTTTGGACACATCGTTATCGGACTTAATGGCCGGCCCACCGTCAGCTATCTTATTATACTCATCCAGCTTCGAGGACGGAGACGCCCCATGTTGACTTGGGGTTGTGCTCACTGCCAAAGCCACCTCTTCAGCTCGTATTCGTTTAATTTCCTTCTTCACGGACTCCAATATCTGTTCCTCGATGAGAGAGTTATCTGTGGACATTTTATAAATGAGTTGCTTGGTTTTGACGAACAACAATCAAAAGAACAATGCTAATTGCCTGGTTTTACAATTGTGATTTTACAGCACACACAGCATAGTAGCAACAACATACACTACGCTGCATGTACCGGTCAACATTATAATTTGGGACTGAATTTTAACGTTATTTTAAATTTTAATATGTACATAATTATTGGAAATAGGAATTTTCTTTTCGAACTTGTATATAAAATTCAAGCATTTACCTATTTCATACTTAAAACCACTCGACGTCATTATATAAACATATCCCGCTTCATCCATATCAGGATATATCGAATCATCGGGGTACTGATCAGATATCCCCAGCTCTTGGTCCTGGAGCAGCAGAAACAGCTTGACGTTTTTCTCATCTGCTCGATTCAAACATAATCAGTTAACTGTTTTCCTAGTATTTTATTCTAACTTTAAATTGCAATTTTTAGTTTTAATTTTAATCGAACTGTAGCTTAATTTATTAAAAATTTGCGATTCTCGAATCTATCCGCGCGCCGCAACACAGTTCAAAAATTCTATGCATAAGTATATAGCGCGAACGTGTACGCGATCAAGCTGCATTTCGTGAGGCTAGCGCCCTCTCTGGTACGCTTGAGTATTAAAGTCGTTCGTCTCTTTCACTGAGGATAAGATGGCGCTTGACTGCGTCAACGGCTTTTCTTTCCGCACACGTTCCCGCGCTTTGCTGCGCCGCCATATTGTTTTTTAGAGCGTCTTTGTCACGAGCTTCCTCCGCGCGCACATGCATGCTCGAACTTGTTAACCGTCCGCACACGAGTTCCGAGAATCCCTTGCCCCGCACGCCACGCCCGAACGAGTTTTTGCGTCATATTTATTGAAAGACTTTCCCGTAAATTTACACTCGCGCACTTTTCACTTACGATAAAGATGTACGACTTACCCCTGGACTTCGGTATTTGAAAAACCGCTCTGGTTGAGTCAGACATTTTTCACTCGAGCTGAAATTAATGTCGAACAATCGTCGGTCGTCTCCACAGCCAGAAACTCCTTCCACCTCGTCGAGACGCCTTCGTACGTGAAAAACCCGTGCCTTGAAAATCGAGCTGTTAAACACTGCACTCGCGAGTTATTTCACCAAGCACACAAAGTGTCCAGCAAAGTCTCATACGCGCAGTGGAAGCGGGCTGGGCCCATAACCTGTTGAGACTATAACCCGGCCTTTGTGTGTCAAAGCTCGGGTGAAATAAAAGAACACGGGGTTTACCTTTTAAACACTGTTTATTATATTTGTAAGTCGAACTTAGATCAGTAAATGATCGTACAAAAGGGTCAAGCTAGTAAAAGTAAGTAAACTGTATAAACCGAGAACGCGTGTAGATCGCTTGAGAACTCGCAGCGAAGTGAGCGCCGCCGTCGCGCAGCGTCGTCGGCGCTGCTCTAAGAGAGACGGGTAGAGGGGAGAGAACGGCCTTATGCCGTGCGTGCGTCTGCCGACTCCCTCCGCGAGCCGAACGCTGCTCGCTTACACTCAACAGAAAGAAACGATTTAGTCAAGAGCAGTAGAATATTATCTTCAAACCAACTTCCCTGTATTAAAATTGCTGCAATTTTATACGTAAATATAAATGAAATCAATAGTTGATTAAAATTATTTAGAGTTTTGTTATTTTCTATTGTTCATAAATAAAGATTTTTATTTAAAAGATGTGTCACATTGTCAATTAACCTAATCTTAAGATATAGTGAATAATTTTTACTATTTTTAACGATCTTCAATAAGTCAATAGATAAATATAATTGTTGTAGTCATTCTTAAGCGAGTAACGAATTATATGTAAATTTTTATTTTGTAAAAAATAATCACAACATTGATGATGATAAATAATAAAAAAATAGCAGCTTTACTTAAATTAAATAATTTTATTTAAACAATGATTTTAAATGGATAAAATCCTATTAATTAATGGGATGCATACGTAATTTTTGTATAGATTAACGGGATTTAATAGATTCTTTTAGGTAGGGATAGTATTAATACTTACATAAAGAGTACAAAAGTTTCAATATTGATTATTCAATTACATTAAGTTACATAAGCAATTTTTCTCCATTTTTAGAATTCTAATACTTTTTCATTAATAATAAATTTTGAGATAGTATAATAAAACCACGATGAGTTAAGATTCCTGTGACTGGTTTTGCCTCTTCAAATCTTTTATTCAGTTTTCTTTTCATTTTGTCGTGTTCTGTATTGCTAAAGTAAACTATCTGAATAGTTTTAAAAAAATTGTTTACCCAGTTTACAAGTGCTTCAGGTGTTAAAATTGCTTTTGTAGGTTTCGCCAGAAGACTCACGATAAGCTTCCCGTTTAAATGCTGCTCCAATGCCATCAAAACAACTTTTCCTATGTGCTGTAGCAGTGTAATGCCACTCAGCTTCGATGCCAAAATCTACTTTATGATTTAATAAATTTGCTATTTGATATTTGTTTTTAAAATGTTGCTTTGCCCCATCTGTCACGTAAATTATTTTTTTTAAATTATTTACATATTTTTTAATTATTGGTATCAGTTGATTCTGAATTGTGTAAACAGCAGTGGTGTCATGTTTAAGACTATTTGACAAAAACACTATTTTGATGTTTTAATTCTGTACCTTCTTTGTAATATATATATATATATGTGTGTGTGTGTGGTGCCAGCCTTTTGAGGATTTTTTTCGGCACGTAAATAGCATTTTGAGGATTATGTGGTCTTTTAAGGATGCATCCTCAAAATACTTTTTAACTGAACCTGCCTTTTGAGGATTACATCCTCAAAAGACCTACTCATGTAAAGCGTCATTTTGAGGATTCGATAAAATCCTCAAAATAAGCAAGCTTTTTGAGGATTAATGGCACGGTCATACTTAAACATTAGTATTAAGTTAAACATACTCTGAAATTTTACTAACAGTGAATCTTCGTTAACGCAGACATATTTCCACGACCTACGTGTTTCGATACAAATAATCAGTACTAATTCTTTATTGAATGGATACTATTACGTATGCAAAACTAATAACGTCTAATAAAAAGTTCAATAAGAAATTCATTTCACCCGAATTTCAAGACCGCACACTATACCGATAATACGCAAACAGTTTTTACGGAGATTCCTTTCGAAATTTTTCATTTTTTGAAAATTTAAGGTGGTAAGGTCCCCTTGAATATATTTATAAATGTAATTAGTGAAAAAGACTGTTTTATTACGAAGAAACGGATAACTCGAGAAATTGAGTTTTATTCATAAAAATTATTTCGTAGTCGTTATGGTTACATGGAACTAAAATATGTATTTTGAATACATTTTGTAACAAGAACTGTTAGATTACGATGGCATAGTAAACTTGAGAATTTAGGTATTATTAATTCTAACTATTCCGCGGATTTTGAACTATGCAATGAGTAATAGTCCCGTTTTAATTATTAGATAAAAATAGCAATTTATTTGATGTGATTGGCAGTTAGGTACATCAAAAGTGGGATTATGACGACAGAGTGATTAATAAAGGTTTCATGCAATAAGATTCCACACTTTATAACAAAAAGAATTAGACAATAGTTTGTCTTGATGAATTCTCAGAATTGACAACAGTATTATTAATCGTAATTGTTTTCTCCGTTATTGGCCGTAAGGTATTTTAACGGGGAGATTATGACGACAAAGTGATTCATACAGTTACATCTTGATGAATTCTCAGATGAGATAACTTCATTAATAATCGCCGAGGATCAACTGTGCTATTTTTGAATACGGTTTGTAAAAAAAAGTGTAGGATTACGACGACACAGTAAACTCAAGAATTTAGGTCTAATAAATCCAAATCATTCCGTTGTTTTGTGGATACGTTATTCTATATAATAAGTAACATTCTCATATCAATTATTAGAAATAATATTAATTTATTCGATTTAATTGGCCGTAACGTACCTCAACAGTGGGATTATGGCGACACATTTATTCATAAGAGTTTCGTGCAAACAGATTCTGCACATTATAACCCAAAAAAATTGGACAATATTTTGTGTTTTGGCCTAAATTTTCTTTAAAGCCGATGAAATGGAAATCTGATTACATACCAATAATTATAAAAAAGAACAATGACGAAATATTAATCTTATGTCTTTGTAGGGATTACAACGACCTGGCATGACAGATATCAATAAAAATAGACACGTGGGTGCCTTAAGAATAGAATTTCTGTTCGTGTACGGATTACAACGACATGGCATAACAATTATTTGTAACAAAGTGAAAACAGGTCTTAAGAACTCAATTTCTGTCTAAGCCAAGAACACTGGAAAATGTTACTGATAGACAATTATATGAAAGCGAGATAACTGAATTATGATACTGTTGTATATTCAGGGATTACGACGACATGGCATAACAGAAATTAATAAAGACAAGCACGTGGGTGCATTAAGAACTAAATTTCTGAATGAGTCAATAACACTAAAAAGTGTTACTGATAGACGATCATGAGTGAGCGAGATGACTGAAGTTTGATCCTATGATATCATCAGGGATTACAGCGACTTGGTGAAAGTAGAATAATTTAATGTTGATTTAAAGGCGCACAACGGCCAAATTTTCTTTGAAAGCCGTTGAAATGGATATCTGGTTACATAAACAAAATAATAATACAGAAAAATGACGGAATATTGTTTGTGTGTCTTCGTAGGGATTACAACGACATTGTTTAACAGAGATTAATATAGAAAAGCACGCGGGTGCCTTACGAACTGAATTTCTGTATGAGCCGAGAACACTAAAAACTGTTACTGATAGACGATTATAAGTAATCGCGATGACTAAATTTTGATCATGTGTCTTTGTAGGGATTACAACGACATGGCATAACAGAGATTAATAAAAATAAGCAGTTGGTTGTCCTAAGAACTGAATTTCCGTATGAGCCGAGAACACCGAAAACTTTTATTTATAGACGATTATATGTAAGAGAGATGACCAAATTTGTATGTTATGTTATCTTCAAGGATTACGGCCTACTTAGTGGGACAAAAATTAATAGAGGATGAGATTGTTGCGCACAATGACCTGAACGTTTTTCAAAACCATTAACACGAGAAAAATGTATGGCTGTAATCGTACATAACTTGAAAAACAATTAATTTTAGTAATTCGTAGTGCGATATGGTACATCATAGCTGCATCAGTCTGAATGCAGCATAACCTAAGGCCAGTCATACGCGAAATAGAGTCTTGGAATCGTGGGGCGCGGCGTCGTTTGTTGTCGGTAGCCGTCTGTGGCTCGATTCTGTGTAACCAGCGCGCGCGGCCTATCTGTCAACGACTTCACGGGCGCGCGAGGAGCCTTTGCGGACGTCATCGGATGCGCTTATGACTGCGGGCCCACCGGAGTCGACGTTACTGTGCAAACGAGTGGAGAGAACAAGACCAATTGGGACACAGCGACGTCAGCTTCCTTTCCGGCCGTGAGGCCTAACATGTTGGGTCGATCGAGGTGCTCTCGTGCGTTTCGTGAGAACTATGGAGTTTGTGAGAGCACGTGTGCAGTATGCGCAGCTGGTGTTAGCATCTCTGTGGGTTAGTCAGCTCCAGTAGTGTCGGTGAGTGTGCCGCCTAGACACAGCATTCGGTGGGATCCACACTAAGGTTGGAGAATCGCCATCGTCGCAAGGCAAGCAGCTTTTCGAGTCGTCAGAGAGAGATAGAGAGAGATAGAGAGAGAGAGAGAGAGAGAGAGAGAGAGAGAGAGAGAGAGAGAGAGAGAGAGAGAGCATAGTGAGTGTGAGCGCAAGCAGGGTAACAAGGTAAGGCGTACAGTTGAGCGAGTTAGAGGATCTCGAGCTAGTCGTAGCAGAGCATGTGCGGCTGTGCTGAGCAAGGAGGCAATCATAAAAACTTCAATGACAGATAAAAATCGAGCGCATAAAAGGCGCAACAGTTGAGGCCTGGGCGTTTTATTTATTTATTTATTAATATACCACATACATGCCTTTGATCGGCATCCTATAGAGGCAAACAAGTTGCCTGTACATAGGGATGGCATACAGAAAAACTTACTCACTATAATTAGAAACTAACTTACGAACTAATATAAAAAAATAACCATAGAGGGTCATGATGTTGCANTTATTAAGTTCTTTTAATAGGGCATTCTCACTTTTCAAGTTATCATCTATTGTTAAACTGTTCTCGTCGTCATTAATACGGTCTTCAGCAATACTCAATTGTTCACTTGATCTAAGTACGTAGGCTAATTTAATTTGAGCAATGATTGTCTTAGCTCCATTAGTCAGCAGATTTGGATCAACTTTTGAGGTTATGTCTCCTAGGTTATGTTCCGGACATAATCCCAGAACACCACTAATTTTCACAGCTCCATTTAATTTCGCAAAATCACTTACATGATAAGCCTCTTCACAAATTATAGATATTACTGTTTTTACTTCCATTTTTGGATGACAATTATAGAAAATTGTTGACTGCGGAGTCACCGAGCCCGCACTCGATGACTCCATCTTGGATTATGACTCCATCTTGGATTATGAATTTTAGTAGGCTATACATTTACTTAGAAACAAGTTTTATTATGTATTGTATCCAAAAATAGATATCAGGAAAACAAAAATTGCGTTTGTTCAAAATAGAAGTTTATTATTCTGAATTTTCATTCATTCTAGCAACGTCGTTTCCAAAACAATTTTTTTTGTGCCTTTTTAAAGTTTCCTTGGAAAACCTTCCGTCACATATGTTGCATTTAATTTTTGTCGTGATTACATTTTTTCTAGTACTTTTTACAGGTGTTTGTATGCCGGTTTCTTTTTCAAGTAATCCATATCCTTTATTGCATATGTATCCAAGAATGCGATTTTTTCTGTTTTATCATCCTCTTTGAGATACATTTTAACGAACTTCTCCTCTTTATGTTGCTCCAAATGCCTTGCTAATTGGTGAAAGTCTTTCTTACAATACATGCAATATACCTTTCTTTTAACTGAAAACAATTGTAATATGGTATAACATTATAGAACTTATTCTTTTACTTTTTCTTTTATACACAATTTTTTAAGATTAAAAAATACGCACGTTTTTTGGATTTGTTGAGACGTTTCTTGGATTTTTTGGGACGTTTCTTGGATTTTTTAGGAATTTTTGCTTCGGATTTGTTCTTTTCATTTGAACTATTCATATCTATTGATTGAATACTATCATTTTCCTTTCTTAATTTTCTTACCCTCTTTTTTGTTGGTTGCAATTCATGATTAATATCATTAGTATCTAATGAATCTGAAATTTTGATGACAATAATTATTTCATAAGTTACACGGAGAAAAATATATCAGTAAATACTGTTAAAATTCCCATTAAAAATTACTATACTACATACTAAAGAGGAGACAAACTTGAATTATAATAAATCTTAATACATAGTATAGTAAAATTT
>QLSS01000997.1:1763-17885 GCA_024372645.1 Trichomalopsis sarcophagae | reverse complement strand
CTCTCTCTCTCTCTCTCTCTCTCTCTCTCTCTCTCTCTCTCTCTCTCACTAGCTCTCTCCCGATCTCTAGTTACGTTGTTCCCCTGCGTCTCGCACACCCGCGTGTGTGCTCGTGTATCTTATTTTGAGTGCATACAATATATTCCCTTCTTTCTAAACCTAACGTCTGAGTTCGGAGTCATTTCTGCGGACCCGCTTCCCGTCTCCTCTAAACTACGTTCCCCGCCGCCTCCGCGGGCATGCGTATCGCTTTACGATACTCGTGCATGTTAACTGTAGCTAGCCATATCTGACCTTGGCCGGTCCACTGCGAGCCTCGAGTACATCCCGAGGAAACGAGACCTTGTCTTGATTATTTCGAGGTGATTCCCGCGACAGCAATTGCATTGCACACAGCTAATGTCTACGCGATTGCTGCCGAAAGCTTCACCCCGTTATACTTTTTGCTCTCGAATCTTTAAAGCTGCATCATAATAATGATCTCAAAGAAAAAAACTTAGCATCAGACAGTATTACTAGAAATAGAAGTATTATTATACCTAAGACAAATAAGAGAATTAGCAATAAAAATATTTATACATATAAAAGCAATTGATATTTATAATTCGCTTTCTAATCAACTTAAGGGGACAAACCACTTTTAAATTTCGAAAAAATCGATTTTTTTTTATTGCTTATTTTGACAGGAAATGTTCCGTAGAATACGCTCCTGAAACCCGCGTATTATAAAAAAATTTTCCCGCAAAGTTATAAGCAAAATAGTAAAACAAAATTTTTATCGTTTTTTCGTAAAATTGCGTATTTTTCATTTTTTGTCTAATACGACTAATAATTTTTATTTTTAGTTTTATAAATTCAATCTGAATAAAATTTTCATTGTAAATGTTGAAAATACTATTTTTTTACCGTAGTATATATGTATATTATGCTCCGCGTACACGTTTTAGTTAATAAATTTGAGCGTACTGATAAGATTTTTTTGCGTTATTTTCGATATAAATTTCTAGTTTTGCTTCTTATATAAGGCTCCGATTAAAACGTAGGGACATTTATTTGAATTCAAATATCGCGCGCCTGCGCGCCACCTGTGGGTAGGTTAGAATCGCATGTATGGGTGAAGGACAGAGAGCGACCGTTCTGCTGTTCTGCTAGCAGACAGCAAATATTTCAAAACACAGCTGATATAGTCCTGGTATGTGTTTTACACTGACTAAACACAGCTGATGTTTTAATACATAAAAAAAGCTGATATTTTTCAAAAGTGTGTTTAAATTAATCTAAGTAGTGTTTGTAGTGTTTTGGGGGTTATAGCTTATAGCTTATAACCCTAAAAAGTAAAAATAGGTGAAGTGTTAGTCTAAAAGCAGAGCAGTGAATTTATTTAAAAAAGTGTGAAGTATAGTGATTTGAAAAATATGTGTAATAATCGAGATGCCAACGGAAGGTTTGCGAGTACCGATCAAGACAAGAAGTACGTAAGAGGCCAAGAAGATTTCTAGGATTAACGAGTGAGGATGAACCTGCCAACAAGTCAAGACCTTCAAGATCAGCAAGGAAGATACAAACTCCAGCAGCGGAAAGAACCTCTGAGGTCAGGAATAGATTGATTGATATCAACATTCTATTTCCTGCTCTCGAGGAACTTTTGATTTGCAAACAATGCCATAGTCAAGTTAAACTTGGCGAATAAAGCTTGAGGATAAGGATTCAAGTTTAAGTTGCATGCATTAAGCGTGGCCAGCTGGCAGCTATCAACTTATGAAGAAAAGTTGGCGTCAAGAACCATGCTTATGGAAGAACAACAGAAGAGCAGTGGTTCCTTGTTGGGCGCTTGGACTTGGACACGCATGATTCAGTGTGCATGTGAAGCAATTCGTGCAAAATTTAGTGAAGTGTGTGGCAAAGTTGCCAAGGACACCATGAACACTGCAGTGAGAGAAGAAAAAGCTGCTACGGAGACTGGAGCACCCGGATCGAACATTTGGAGGTTAGACTGGTAATTTTCCACCAGTTTCAACTTGGAGGTTCAACACAGTAACCAAGAAAAAAGATAAGTATAAAGTGTTATGATTATCAAGGATAAAATATCCTTTTTATCAAATTTTTATAAAATTCATGAAATGCCTTTTTTTGTTTGCAGGTAAGAAAAGCCGCATAGAACCAAGAGGTATTAGTGAATATACCTCATAATTGCTGAGAATCAAGGTCTATGTGTGTGGAACATAGAAAACTTGACCCCAAAGTATTTGGTAAGCACTAATTTAAGTTACACTTTCAACAATTTTTATAAACTTTAAACTTGATTTTCTCTAAATGTTGTTTTTACTGATTTCAGCTTACTGTCCGTCAGATTCCAAGTGAACGGATGGATCTTTTGGGCTGAAACTTAAGGAGGATACTTTGTGCACCTGTAGTTCTGGTATGAATGCAGGGATTTTAATTTGAATGTTAAGAAATTGTTTTACACACAAATAGGTGCTAAAATAAGCGAAAAAAATAAAAAAAGTCAGTTTTTTCATCGCCAAATCATTTCTAAACATTCAAATCAAAATCCCTGCATTCATACCAAAACTACAAGTGCACAAAGTATCCTCCTTGAGTTTCAGCCCAAAAGATCCATCCGTTCACTTGGAATCTTACGGACAGTGAGAAAGTTCACTAATTCTTGCACCGAGTGCCACAATGGGCCAGCAGGAATAATGAAGGTTTCAGCATGATAAAATTGAAGGTATTTAGTGTAAATATAACATAAAAAAATTTTAAATAATATTATTAAAATTTATGAATTTTTCTTTGTGTTCTTTTTTTTCAGGGTTTAAAGGTGGTTTGTCCCCTTAAAGTATTGAATATAGATGAATACTCTCTAGAATTTTTCTCTTTTGAGAGTATTTATCTATATTCAATACTTTAAGTTGATTAGGAAAGATCATATATGTGTGTGTGTGTGTGTGTGCTACGTAGGGCAATGATAAGCAAAACTATATTAATTCGAAAGAATTCTGGTATTAAAATTGTAAGTAAAGTCATATTTTTCAAGATTTTAATAAATATGTCTTACGCATCAAGTTCAGCACATTTTTGTAAGCTTTCATATATAGTCTCAATATGAAAATTCATGTATAATGCTAGTTTCATAATTATACGAGATGATCGTTTTATTATACTTTGATTAATATCTCCATACGCCTTATCTAATTCTGCAAAATTATACAAATTAATTAATATGAAATATTTAATTTACTATGTATTCATTATTATTATTACATAGTAAAATTTTACCATGTCACGAGTTACTTAGGAAAAGTCAAGGCATAGCGTTCTAAAGTCAAATGAATGATTACATATGATTCGAAGTACTGTTTGGTTACAAGCTGCTCCCTTGAGAACTGCTTGTTTATACAATGTACTTTTTTGATAGTTTTTCTCTGAACTAAATGTAAAACCCTTTGCTTATCCTGTTAGGATATCTAGCGTGTAGATATCCCGCCTTGCTTGTCTCTGTTTAGTTAAATGTCGGGTTATTATCTTTGTTCAGTGTTCCGTCGAGACCCGAGGAGAAGAGTACCGCCGTGAAAATGGCGCCGAGCGAACTCCACGAGGTCGACGTAGAACCCATGGCTCCATCTTCCGTACTCGAGTTGAGTAAGCGACTTCGCGACTTGCTGCTCTCGCTGACAGCGCCGACTACCTCGTGTCGCGCGCGGTCGGACGAGCGCCGAGTTCAGTTCTCGATAAGACGCCAAGCAGTTGACAGCTCACGCTGTCTAAGCTTAGCGACGAATCGACCGAATTTAGACATTTGCGATTATTGCTCGTCCGAACGTCCACCGAAGTGTTGTGGTGCTGGTTCTTCCACTAATCTCTCTCTCTCTCTTTCTCTCTCTCTCTCTCTCTCTCTCTCTCTCTCTCTCTCTCTCTCCCTCTCTCTCTCTCTCTCTCTCTCTCTCTCTCTCTCTCTCTCTCTCTCTTTCTCTCTACCTCAGCTTGCACGCCCCGTTTGGCTCACGACCGGTTCCGCAAACGTGGGTACGCGCGCGTCGAAACGTGCAAGTCCGCAGAATTGCGCTACCGACTTGAGTCAGCGGAACTGCGCCGCTGACGCGAAACGAAGATTCTCCTTAAGAGTTGAACAAGTTCACGATACACACACACATACAGTCCACAATTCTTAATTCCGCAGCTTGTAATATTTCCGAGAGGGGTTTTATGCCTGACGGCTTTCCCCTCTCATTCTGCGCGTAGTAAACACACTCGTTTTTCGCGCCTTCTTTTATTTTTCTCCCACACCTCTCTCCTATTCGAATAACACAAACACAAACAAGCGGGAATCCACGCCTAAGGGGCTTCGCGCACGATAATTTATTCAGTTTGTAGTAAGATTTGTGTAGTCAGTGCTCATTTGAAAAATACGTAAGTCTCGCTGTGAAATGTCAGACACCAGCGCACAGTGGTTTGAAATACAAAAAAAATTAAGAATTCTTGTTTCCTCGAAAATAGCGTAAAAAATAAAATTTTAATGGTGAAAATGTTCGTTATATACTCAATTTTTAGGATTTATTTCCCTCAGTGCGTCACCGATTTGTATAGATGTATAGCCCATGTCGCGAAGTCAGTCCATACGCATTTATTTCAAACAGTAGAGGCAATGTAATTAATCTATTGTAAGTCTAGTAACAGACAATGCATCAACTGTGAGCTGGTTAAATAAAAATAAAGAAGAAATTCGTTAATTGAATCCTAAGTTTTGTAACAGAAAATTGTCTGGATGATGAGTTATAAGCATTAAAAAAAAAAGCGATTTCAAAATTTTCTTGATTTTCCGCATTACAATACGTGTTACCTATCCATGAGGTTAGTGCACTAGCGTAGTAGAGAGGGGCAAGCCCAGACAGACAGGTAGGGGTGGTAAAAAGAGGGGAGGGGTGGCGCCGTGGCTCTTCGGGGCAAGTCTAGTTGGGCCGCTCTAGTGGGAGGTGATGACGTAAGAGCGTCGCACGTGCGGTGGCGCGTCCCGGCGGGGGGTACTGCAGGGCCCGTGTGGGTGTAGGGATCGCACTAGCGCTACAGGAGGTCATTTGCACAATGAAAAGGACAATAAGTACGTTTATTTGTTGGCTAGCTATGACATGCGCATTGACCCTTTTTTTATATAGCATACCGAGCTATGTAAGTGGCGTTAAAGCAATGAGCTGTAGTAGAATTTTTTTTTTCCTACAGGATGTGTAGAGGGATCGATCCTCTTTTTGACAAGGTGAAATTTCGTGTGATTTAGAGGAAAGCTACGAAAAAGCAGTGAGAGAAATGCTATTATGTGTGTTTCTCGGATAATTAAAACTAGAGGTTTTTTATTTTACAAGCTTAATTGTTAAAACGAATTTTTGTACTAAAGATTGACGTATGTTTTGAATCGAACATTTTTTAAATAATCGGGAAGCTGTGAGGAGGATGGTGAAGGTTAAAAATTTTTAAAAGCAAAATTATGTAAACATATATTTTTTGAGCATTTTGATTACAGAAAATATTGTAAACTTCATCGCGAAAAACGTCGCATGAAGTACTATCATTTCGGTGATAATCATTTCAAAATAATTATCAAGAAAAACAACAATTTTTCACGGTCAAGTGTACCCTTTTTTATAGCGGTTTTGTGTCACTGCGAGAAAGTCGTGGCTGCTGGTGATGGTGGTAAACGGTTCAGAGTAGAGCGTGGGGGGTACGTGCGGCCCAATACAAGGAATGATCTGACGCGGCGTGAGAGTGATGGTGGTAGTGTGGGTGAGTCACAGGTCTAGAAGAGGGGATACTCAGGGCATCCTTGTATTTTGTAAAAAAAGAGCACTGATGCATTGTAGAAAGTGCATAGAAAAAATGTCAACTGTTCTACACTGAGGAAGAAAATTCTTTCGAGGGTGGACAAGATGTCGGGAAAATCTAGTGGTCACTCTGAGTTTTGCTTGCGCAGTGCAAACTACGTATCTAAGGTTAAAAATGTCTCTCTCAAAAGTTGTGTGGCGTCTCGTTCACTATTTAGTGGACAATAATTATGACGTGGAGAGATTATTTGTACAAAAAAACTGGCAAAAATGCGTGTGTAAAGACCGTATTTGATAGGGATACGAGCTGCGCGAGTTTAGAAATCATTATTTATTCGCGAGAACTATGTTACGTCCGAATGAGCGCAACTCACCAATATACTTACGTGTGCCGAGTTCCTATCGTAATATTATTTGATTTGTATTGTAATAAAGGAAATCCCTTTTGGCTACCGCAGACGCGGTCACTGCCTTCCGTGAAAGGGAGCCGGATAACGAAATCACTTAGACGGGGTTAAGTTTTAAAACAATTACTATAATGTATTTCACTCGTATTAGAAGAGAGAGAAAAGTACCTTTTACAATGTGTGTGTATGTTTGTGCGTGTTTGTCTGAAGATGCACGCCAGCAGGAGGTTGCAGCTGTGGATCCTTGGCGCCTGGTTCCTGCGTCGGTGGTTCAGTACGATCAGGCTGTTGATGGGCCGTCGGCTCCCAGCTTCTCTCCTTTATGGTAAACAAGTGTAGACAGATGGGCGCCTCGATGCGTCGGCTTCCTTTTGGAGACGAGAGGGTGATGCGCTTTGACGAACGCCAACACGTGTATCTCCGTTCACTATATGGACTGTCGATTTGGGCTAAGTCCCTTTAACTTGCGCACTGTTAACTCGTATTTATAATTGTTGTTGGTCTGGCGACTGGCAGCGATTCGGCTTGTAAAGCGACTTCAGGGAAACTGACTACGAGCACCCTTTTGCTCCCGGTCTTTATATACTAGATTTTCGTATTTTTCGTCATTCCATTTTTGGAGATGCTAACATAAGATTTCCTTGTGACACTTGCTCTAATGGAAATGTGACAGGTCAATTCATAAAATCTTAGTTTTATTACTTCTAATTTTGGGGAATCGAGCTTGTAACTAGCTCTCCAGCTGCTTTCCGTTGCCTGCGCGCTCTTTGAGAGTGCGCGCGTGAGACTTTCTCGATTGTTTTAAATTAGAAAGGTCGTAACTCGCTGTTTTCTTCTTGCCGCCTATTCTCGTGAATCTAAAATCGTCTGCCTGGATTTCTTTGTATCGCGATATTTTTCATTTTTATGTGTGACATCGTTGCTGAGTGTCGCGATATTTATGAGGTTCCTCTATTAGCTTGTTTGTTTCGTATTCTGGTCTATGTCTATTTTACTCTGCCATTTTTACGGTAGTCGGCTTGGATGCGTATTGGCTGCTGGCTCTTTAGTTTTATTTTGGTAAGGCATGATCTCTTTTCTCAGCGTGTGGTTGCTGCGATGGCGACGCGTCATGAGTGTATGTGTCTGTTTCAGTGTGTACGTGTGCCATTATTCATTTTTTTATTCTGTTTTTGTGCGTGTAGTGGAATTTAGGATTTCCTTACGCCTGTACTTTTCTATGTTTCATTACATCGCGTTTATGTGCGTAATGGAATTGTGAATTCCATTACAACTAGCATAAGCTCGAGAGCTTTATTGTTACTAGAGATACTTAAGTTGAATGGATGGACTAGATATATAGATATACAATGTATATCTAAATGCACAAGTGGACGCGTGACTGTCGCGTTGGTGGGACATGCGCGGACACTCTCGTGCGCGGTCAGTAGTCTGTCCGCTTTTGGTGGACGATGCTGAGTCCGCTTTTATACTTACGCGCGGACGTTGTGCTTGTGAGGTTCTTACCTTTGTAACTGTTAATTGTAACGTGGTAGTTCGACTACACGTTACAAGCGAGAATTTGCGCCGCGAGGCACCGACAACCGCGCGACGTGGCAGGTCGAGCCACGAGTAGGCGCGTAGAGGGGGGAGTAGTTCGCGTGGGGAGCGCGCGCAGCGCTGGCCCCGCGGCCATGTGTTGCCGCATGAGGAGAGCTCGTTCTCTTTCGTTCCGCATCGCTCCTACCGATAGGACGCCTACGCTCTCTACTCAGCTCTCGATCGACCTCGAAGCATCCGCATCCGTGCGCCATTGCAGCTCACCTTCACTTTCGTTATCGTAGCAAGTAAGTAATAGTGTAATAGCGTGCGAACTAACTGGTGCGGCTGTGCCTCGGGTGAACGCGACTCGACGTGGTTAGTGTGACGCGATGTATCTCGACGAACGCGGTAATGGCGGCGAGCCGAGTGCCGTGAGGACTCGTCGCCGGTTGCGATTGATGTAAGCTCTCGATCGTTCTCGCTATCGTTTCCTTGATGCTACCGTTGTCCTTCATTCAAGCTACCGTCTGCCTGTTCCACACCTAAGCTCTCGATCGTTCTCGCTATCGTTTCCTTGACGCTACCGTTGCCTTTCATTCAAGCTACCGTTTGCCTGTTCCACGCCCTAGCCCTCGATCGTCTTCGCTATCGTTTCCTTGACGCTATCGCTATCCCTCATTCAGGTTACCGTTTGCCTCTCCCACGCCCTCGCTCTCGCACAAGTCCTCGCTATCGTTGCCCAGGTAGGGCGTATATCTCCTCGCTATCGTTTTCCTCCCGTATCGCACCTCCCCGCTATCGTTTTCCCCGCCCCTCCCGCCACTTCAACCAGCTACCGACCACAGCACGCTACCGAGCTACCGTTAGTAAGTAGTTTAGCGAGTAGGTTAAGTTAGTCCTTTATCAGAATACCGTTAAATAATTCTTAGGATGCACGAGCGTGTGCGTAAAGTATGAGTGAGTACTGGGTGTCGTCGCGCGGTCGTGTCGAGGTCGTCATATCGTAAATGGTTTTCGGGAATTAGAATGAGGGAGCGGGTTTGCACGATGCGGCATATGGAAAAATAAGCGTTTGATGGGTCGGGGAATCGCATAACTCGCGAGAGTACGCCGCGACGGACGCGCTGGTCGTCGGGGCCGGTAGACGACCAGAGGGGCGAGGCGGGTACTCGCCCGCACCGGCAAGTCGGCGGGAAGCGCGCTGACGATCGTGGCGTCGGCGTCGATTGTTCGGTGATCTCCCCGGAAGGAGATAAGATTTTCTAAAATTTGTTGCGGGGCCGCGTGTGTAGGTTCGCTTCCCTTCACGATGACCTCGACCGGCGCTGTGGCGTACCGCATAATAGTTAATTAAGTCAGCGTAGTACCTCTGGATTGTAGAGGCCGTAGATTCTCGGCGGGTTGCCGTTGGTTGTTAAAAGAATAAATGAGAAATAAAGACGACATATCATACCCGCAGCAAGCTTTAATGAATTTCATAACCCACGACCCTGTTCGATACTCTACCCGCTCCTGGAGCTAGCCGAGCTCAACTCCCGCGCCGACGGGCCCCAACACACGGTGGCGCTCACGCGGAAAGGGGATCGCGGGATCCTCGGCATCTCTATGCCTGGCGCCCTGGGCCGAGGCGGCCCGCCGCCGTGTATGCATTGGGGTGTGACTAGTATTATAATTTATTACTTTATGGATCATTCATTAATTGTTAAAGTATAGGTATAGAAAGAGTTTAAATAAATACATGAATATTTTCTTTCTTCTTCTATATCAATGTAGAAATAAGACTTATCCAACTTTAAGAATTCGGAAGAGATAACGGAAAGGAATAATAAATATAAATGTATTCAAAATATAAGATTACGTTTTGTTTATTAAAAAATTATATCTCAATACAAAAATTATTCTTAGCAATATGTATTATATCATCTCATAACCTCTTGTAACCTTGCTGTTCTGGCATAGAATTCGTGTTGCTGGAATACTTGTTGAAATAATTTTTCCATTCTTTGCTTTTATCAGGAGGCTTAGAGCAAGGCTCGCCTCGATATGTATTACATTGTTTGCCATCTTGTACTCTTCTAGCATTCTTATCTTCAACCAGGGGTGTATATGATACTTTATTTCGACTCATTTTGGAGAAAGTTGTAACCATACTAAGATCTTATGGGTATTTGTATAGCTTTATATAGAAAAAAGTGGTGGGTAAAAATCTTTTAATTAAATAATTTTTTTAACATCTCCACTTATAGGATTATACTTGACAATGCGATCATGTATAATTAAACAAAATGCTTTTGTATCAGCGGGTATATTTTCTTTCGTTTCAAACTCGAGACGTACATCCACAGCTGCTTGTTTCAATGATTCATTCTGCTTGGAACAGTCAATAACAATAAGTGGTGCATATGTGATGAATTCTTCCCTGCTTAAAAGAGGATTCATATTTTCATGATAATAAGCACTTTGAAATTGTGCATACATATCATACAACATTGCAAATTGATTATTATCAATATCAAGATTAAGATTATTGTATGGATAATTCTGCGAGTTGAGAAAGAGTTTTACATTGCTAATCTTACAATGATCAAAATGACTACAATTTTTGCTATTATGTCCTTTTCTAGCAGTTTGAAATGCTAGGATAATAAAGCGTGGTTTTTCTCACTGGTTTGATGTTTTGACGGTCCATACATGCTGAGTAGTACGTGGAAGTACTGGATATTCATACAATTCCCAAGACCGAAAACTCATAGCAATGGGTATATCTTTTTGAATGTAGTTATAAAGTTGTATTTTTCTTTTGTCTGATAAAACTATATAAGGCATAAGCCACTCTATGCGAGATATGGTTAATTTAAATTCATCATACGTAGCTCTATTATCAACCATTATTGCCTCCTGTATAATAGCATTCACATCACTCCTTGATCTTGTGACAATAAGTTCATGTTTAGCATTTACAATAATTTTTCGATAGTCTTCAGCAAAACCAAAAATCATTGATAGAGGTATAGTGATATCAAAATTTCCATTGTTATCAGTTATTACCCCCTCTTCTGAAACATCAGTCCATCCAGAATTCTCATTATATTTACTCTGACTTGGTGCGAAGGAAACATAACCTTTCATTGTACTAGTTAGACCGACATTTTTGCATCGATCAATTTCAATCGCATTCATTTCATATCGCATTTCCTCGAACAGATGACATATGGCATTGTTCACAAACTTGGTATGTTGCAGCGCAGTACCATCTGTTTTAGTTAATTTACCGCAAATATGAAGTAAACTTTTGGAGGGTAGCAAGCATAAATCTTGATGTTGAATAGAAATACGAATTTCATCACTATTATTGAACGATGATGATGTATATGGTTGATGTGCATGAATCTCATAATGAGCAACAGACTCATCAAAAATGATTGGTGATTGTATATCAAGGACTCCCTCCATTTTTTTCAGGTATACAGCAGCAAACGAAAACACAATTTATTTTTTGCTCCTTTTTACTCTTCTGAAACCGTTTCCTCTTTTTAACTTTAGACCTAGACTCCGTAGAAACTGAATGTTCTGACGTGTTAACTGTTTGACGACTCGTTGTCGACTGACTATTCGAGGACATAGTGGATTATTAATATAATTTTTTTCAGACTTAGTATTAAAAACAATTCCCATTTTTAGACCTTCTTCAAATGTAGACGAATTGTTATAACTCTCCACGTAGATTTACCAAATCACCATCTTGATCTACGATCCGTAATTGTAAGTGATCAATAATTTTAACTGTTATCGGTAAATATATAATTTGTTTTGGAACTTCAATTATTTTGTAACCTGGTGGAACTGCAGGGAAAAACTCATGAATGGTATGAACTTGATTTTGATTAATGTATGCTCCAGATGTGATATTACACTCTACTCGTAGGGCATTCACTTTGAGAATGGCTACAGGCAAGTCAGAGTTGTGAGTTATATAGGGTTTCAACAGTCGTGGTGTGAAACCTAGTAGTCGAGCTATCGAGTCTTTGGGACGAAAGTCTACTTCATGGCTACATGTGATGACACTTCTCAGTGTATTATTATTAGGTTTAATACTTAGGATAATATTTTTTTGGCTGAGAATTTCCTGAAGAGTACGTTCAATATCTTCTATTTCATAGCTACCAGTTGGTAATTCAATGATTTCTTGTCCAACATAAAATTTATTGCTTTTAAAGTCCACATTAGGTATAGAGTTGAAAGTTAGTAATTCAACCAATCCGAGAACGTACATTTTATCTGAATCGAGTTCAATTGGTGGAAAGTATTGAGTTTCCAGAACAGACGAAGTGCCTGACAGGCTCAAAGTTAGCGATTCAATCATTTTGAATGTAAGTAAGATACTGATAGTTTATCGATCTAATCACTTCTTATATAGACGAAAATTGTCTGTGTCACCGAGTTGATTGCATAAAAATTTTAGGCAGAGGTGACCACAAACAAAAGTATAAAATTCTTGATATCTTTTATAATTATATTTAACTTTATCAATTTTCAAGTATTTCATAAGATCTTCAGGTGGTTGCAAGTCACCAAAACTGTCGAAGTAGAAAACATTATTACCATTTTTACGATAAGCTACCCAGTGAGTACCAGACCCTTTTTTATCATCTAAATTTATAATTGCAGTTTCTCGATAATGACTTTTATTTGCAGGTAAATCATTTCTCATGTAGACTCCTCGAAAATTTGAAATTTTCAATAAGCGTGCGTATTTCAGTAAATCATAGTCAGTCAATGGACGATTTGGTAAACGTATTATGTCAACAACGTTTTTTTTTTCTTTGCGAACGTTTTCGTTGCATACGTTTCTGCTTACGTTGTTTCAAACAAATGCCATAACCTGTTTTATGGGGTTTTAAGTAAAGTCCCTTTCCGAGTGCTAACATTTCTATCTTTTTATTATGTCGTTTTTGTTCTTCAATTTGCTGCTTAGCAGCATTTGCCCTATTAATAGCTTGAGTGATACCTGCAGCTCCTCCAGCAAGTGAGCCTACAGCACTCAAACCAGCAAAAATAGGAATTAGAGCTGGAAGAAAACCACCTACCTTAGGCACAGGTAGTACACGTGGAATCTTGATATTTGTTTTTCCACCTACATTTTTTATATGTTTACGAGCTACCATTAAAGCTGATTTGATTGAACTATGTGAATCATTGCTAGGAATGAATGATTTCGCCGTAGACTTGATCACATTTTTCAATGCTAACAATTTTCTTTTCTTTTGCATCTTTCTTCTCTTTCCACTGAGTCCCATACCTAACTTTGATTTTACTTTCATGATGTTTGAAACAGCAAAAGCAGCTGCTTTTTCACGTAAATTAGCGTCACTAGAGGTCACTCGTTGCCACGCTTTTTCCGCTAAAACTCTATCAGCAACGTTTCTTGCCTGAATATTGTTAGGATTCCCTGAGTAAGTTATATCATGTTCTTTACATGCAGCGTCTAGAGGATTTATTCCAAGGTCTCCACGTGCTAGCCTCTTAGACAGTTTCGTGCCTGGACCACAGTACTGATAACCAGGCAAATGTAATTCTATAGGTAGCTTATTTATTAACTTATTTACAAGACCCGATCCGTTATGGGTGATCATCACTCTCAGGAAGTTTTCTATAAACTGACGTAAAAACTATAAATGTATGCTTTTATACTTATATCCAGTCAGTTGGAATTGATCATTAAAACAAGATGGATCTGCAAGAACAATCACTGAAATTACCGGTGATCAATTTTGATACACTCACTGAATCAAATCCTAAACGTTATAAACGACATGGAAACTTACTTCCGGATAGCATTCGAGTTGTTTTTTGTGGACCATCTAATTGTGGAAAAACTAATGCTTTATTATCTCTCATAATACATCCGAATGGTCTCAAATTTGAAAATATATACGTATATTCAAAGTCTCTAAATCAGTCAAAATATAAATTTCTCGAAAAGCTTATTGAACCGCTAGAAGGTATACAATACTTACCTTTTGGCGAGCACGACCTTGTTGTATCACCTGATGAAGCTCGAGCTAATTCTATATTTGTCTTTGATGATATTGCATGTGAAAAACAAGATAATGTCAAAGCGTTCTACTGCATGGGCAGACATAAAAATGTTGACTGTTTCTACTTATGTCAATCGTATGCACAAGTACCAAAACATTTAGTTCGTGATAACGTTAATTTAATAATACTTTTTCGACAAGATGATATGAATTTAAAACATATATATAATGATCATGTGAATACAGACATGTCATATCAAAGATTTAAAGATTTGTGTTCATCATGTTGGAATAGTAATCATAGCTTTCTTGTAATTGATAAAGATTCAAAAATTAATGATGGCCGTTACAGAAAAGGTTTCGATAAATTTATAATAAATATACAACGTACGGAATAAGTTTAGTATTCGACTGTGAGACTTGAAAGTGACAAGATGACCGATTTTAATCAACAGATTGCTGTGCTGCGAGAAGTAGAGAAGGCTCGTAATGCTATAAAACGAAAACATACTTTATTGAAAAGTCAGAAAATAGATTTTGAGAAAGCAGTAAATGATTCTGTTAAGCCTATTGTTGATCCACTGGAAAAGTTGATACATGTGACTGAGACAACAAATCACATGAAAGTGAAAAGTGAACCTAAAGTAGAAACTGGGAGGAAGAAAAAAATAAAAATAGAAAAAATGGAGAAAAAAGATGATATTGTAGAAGATAGTGAAGATGATATTGAACTTGAAACTGAAGATGATACTATGTTTGAGTCTGCTTTAAGTGAGTCTGAAGAAGAAAATTTTGAAGAGACTATTAGAAAGAAAAAAAATGATATAGAAGACGAGTACATAGACTTATTGTTAAATGGTTAAATGCAAACTTTAGATACAGTATATGGTGTACGAAGAATGCGTAACGATAAACTCAAGGTCGGTGATAGTTTTATAGATTTTGATGATAATTTCATTACGATTGGTCAGAAAAAGTATAAAAAGAGGCCTGGTCTCATTCAATTGTTATTCATGAAAAATCCAGATAAAAGTTTAATTACGGCTGAGGATATGAAAGATTATGATGAAATTTTAAATGATACCAACGCACATAGGAAATATTATCTTCCACATGAAGCTATCCGTGTGCAAGACAGTAAAAAGTATACTAATTACATTGGCAAGTCTATCAAGGAAGTCAAGCTTAAAAGAGGTAAAGGCTTATCGTATAAAGTCGCTCGTAAAAACGTATATATGGACTACATTTATTGGGATGATCCAAATGAGCTTGTTGATCGTTTAAGATTGCTTACTGCTGAAACAGCAGCTGGAAATCAGAGTCATATAAATGAAATACAATCCATTATCGAAGAACTCCGTGAAGCTGAATATATTTATTAATGTGTAGAGTAGAGCTATCACTCAGTATCAAAATGAGTATCGATGTATTCGGATGAGAACTGATCCGTACTGACACAGTTCGCGGTCCACCAGGTCAGGGTTTCAAGCTTACTGCAGACGGACAATTTGATTTGGAAAGTCATAAATTGTATAACGTAGCTGATGCTACTGAAGCAAACGATGTGATAACGTTAAAAGTCATGAAAGAAAATGTTAAACTAGAATCTGAAAAAATTATTCATGATTTTAATAAAATTTTAAACGATAAAAAGTTGGATACAATTGGAAATGATATATCTGAAATAAAAAAATCACTCATCGAGTTATATGATAAAATAAAAGTGATTGAATTTTTTATCAATGAAAACTCATCTACTACTACCACTACTACTACTCATGCACATTTTATGTAAATAAAAATGGAAGAATCGTTAGTGGAAGAAATCCATAAGCCTGCAAGGCGTAACTATCCTCGTCAGTCATTTAAAATTAGAGATATCGATGAAACATGGCAAGCAGATCTCGTTGAAATGATACCGTACGCAAATGAAAATAAAGGCTTCAAGTATATGCTCACTGTCATAGATATTTTTTCCAAATTTGCATGGACTGTGCCAATAAAGCAAAAAAGTGGAAAATATGTAACTAAAGCTATGAAGTCGATTCTAGTAAAAAATAGAGTACCACGAAATTTGCAGACAGATCGTGGTAAAGAATTTTACAACAAGGAATTTCAACAATTAATGAAAAATTTTAAAATAAACTTGTATTCGACTTATAGCAATATGAAAGCTTCGATATGTGAACGCTTTAATCGTACTCTTAAAAGTAAAATGTGGAAGCGTTTTAGTTTACGAGGTAATTATAAGTGGATAGATATACTGCAAGATATAACCTTAGAGTACAATAAATCTAAGCATCGGACAATTGGTATGAAACCTATTGATGTAAAATCCATACA
>QLSS01000996.1:4684-18980 GCA_024372645.1 Trichomalopsis sarcophagae | reverse complement strand
TGTCGTTTTTGTTCTTCAATTTGCTGCTTAGCAGCATTTGCCCTATTAATAGCTTGAGTGATACCTGCAGCTCCTCCAGCAAGTGAGCCTACAGCACTCAAACCAGCAAAAATAGGAATTAGAGCTGGAAGAAAACCAGGTAGTACACGTGGAATCTTGATATTTGTTTTTCCACCTACATTTTTTATATGTTTACGAGCTAGCATTAAAGCTGATTTGATTGAACTATGTGAATCATTGCTAGGAATGAATGATTTCGCCGTAGACTTGATCACATTTTTCAATGCTAACAATTTTCTTTTCTTTTGCATCTTTCTTCTCTTTCCACTGAGTTCCATACCTAACTTTGATTTTACTTTCATGATGTTTGAAACAGCAAAAGCAGCTGCTTTTTCACGTAAATTAGCGTCACTAGAGGTCACTCGTTGCCACGCTTTTTCCGCTAAAACTCTATCAGCAACGTTTCTTGCCTGAATATTGTTAGGACTCCCTGAGTAAGCTATATCATGTTCTTTACATGCAGCGTCTAGAGGATTTATTCCAAGGTCTCCACGTGCTAGCCTCTTAGACAGTTTCGTGCCTGGACCACAGTACTGGTAACCAGGCAAATGTAATTCTATAGGTAGCTTATTTATTAACTTATTTACAAGACCCGAACCGTTATGCGTGATCATCACTCTTGGGAAGTTTTCTATAAACTGACGTAAAAACTATAAATGTATGCTTTTATACTTATATCCAGTCAGTTGGAATTGATCTTTAAAACAAGATTGATCTGCAAGAACAATCACTAAAATTACCGGTGATCAATTTTGATACACTCACTGAATCAAATTCTAAACGTTATAAACGACATGGAAACTTACTTCCGGATAGCATTCGAGCTGTTTTTTGTGGACCATCTAATTGTGGAAAAACTAATGCTTTATTATCTCTCATAATACATCCGAATGGTCTCAAATTTGAAAATATATACGTATATTCAAAGTCTCTAAATCAGTCAAAATATAAATTTCTCGAAAAGCTTATTGAACCGCTAGAAGGTATACAATACTTACCTTTTGGCGAGCACGACTTTGTTGTATCACCTGATGAAGCTCGAGCTAATTCTATATTTGTCTTTGATGATATTGCATGTGAAAAACAAGATAATGTCAAAGCGTTCTACTGCATGGGCAGACATAAAAATGTTGACTGTTTCTACTTATGTCAATCGTATGCACAAGTACCAAAACATTTAGTTCGTGATAACGTTAATTTAATAATACTTTTTCGACAAGATGATATGAATTTAAAACATATATATAATGATCATGTGAATACAGACATGTCATATCAAAGATTTAAAGATTTGTGTTCATCATGTTGGAATAGTAATCACGGCTTTCTTGTAATTGACAAAGATTCAAAAATTAATGATGGCCGTTACAGAAAAGGTTTCGATAAATTTATAATAAATATACAACGCACGGAATAAGTTTAGTATTCGACTATGAGACTTGAAAGTGACAAGATGGCCGATTTTAATCAACAGATTGCTGTGCTGCGAGAAGTAGAGAAGACTCGTAATGCTATAAAACGAAAACATACTTTATTGAAAAGTCAGAAAATAGATTTTGAGAAATCAATAAATGATTCTGTTAAGCCTATTGTTGATCCACTGGAAAAGTTGATACATGTGACTGAGACAACAAATCACATGAAAGTGAAAAGTGAACCTAAAGTAGAAACTGGGAGAAAGAAAAAAATAAAAATAGAAAAAGTGGAGAAAAAAGATGATATTGTAGAAGATAGTGAAGATGATATTGAACTTGAAACTGAAGATGATACTAAGTTTGAGTCTGCTTTAAGTGAGTCTGAAGAAGAAGATTTTGAAGAGACTATTAGAAAGAAAAAAATGATATAGAAGACGAGTACATAGACTTATTGTTAAATGGTCAAACTTTAGATACAGTATATGGTGTACGAAGAATGCGTAACGATGAACTCAAAGTCGGTGATAGTTTCATAGATTTTGATGATAATTTCATTACGATTGGTCAGAAAAAGTATAAAAAGAGGCCTGGTCTCATTCAATTGTTATTCATGAAAAATCCAGATCAAAGTTTAATTACGGCTGAGGATATGAAAGATTATGATGAAATTTTAAATGATACCAACGCACATAGAAAATATTATCTTCCACATGAAGCTATCCGTGTGCAAGACAGTAAAAAGTATACTAATTACATTGGCAAGTCTATCAAGGAAGTCAAGCTTAAAAGAGGTAAAGGCTTATCATATAAAGTCGCTCGTAAAAAAGTATATATGGACTACATTTATTGGGATGATCCAAATGAGCTTGTTGATCGTTTAAGATTGCTTACTGCTGAAACAGCAGCTGGAAATCAGAGTCATATAAATGAAATACAATCCATTATCGAAGAACTCCGTGAAGCTGAATATATTTATTAATGTGTAGAGTAGAGCTATCACTCAGTATCAAAATGACTATCGATGTATTCGGACGACAACTGATCCGTACTGACACAGTTCGCGGTCCACCAGGTCAGGGTTTCAAGCTTACTGCAGACGGACAATTTGATTTGGAAAGTCATAAATTGTGTAACGTAGCTGATGCTACGGAAGCAAACGATGTGATAACGTTAAAAGTCATGAAAGAAAATGTTAAACTGGAATCTGAAAAAATTATTCATGATTTTAATAAAATTTTAAACGATAAAAAGTTGGATACAATTGGAAATGATATATCTGAAATAAAAAAATCACTCATCGAGTTATATGATAAAATAAAAGTGATTGAATTTTTTATCAATGAAAACTCATCTACTACTACCACTATACTACTACTCATGCACATTTTATGTAAATAAAAATGAAAGAATCGTTAGTGGAAGAAATCCATAAGCCTGCAAGGCGTAACTATCCTCGTCAGTCATTTAAAATAAGAGATATCGATGAAACATGGCAAGCAGATCTCGTTGAAATGATACCGTACGCAAATGAAAATAAAGGCTTCAAGTATATGCTCACTGTCATAGATATTTTTTCCAAATTTGCATGGACTGTGCCAATAAAGCAAAAAAGTGGAAAATATGTAACTAAAGCTATGAAGTCGATTCTAGTAAAAAATAGAGTACCACGAAATTTGCAGACAGATCGTGGTAAAGAATTTTACAACAAGGAATTTCAACAATTAATGAAAAATTTTAAAATAAACTTGTATTCGACTTATAGCAATATGAAAGCTTCGATATGTGAACGCTTTAATCGTACTCTTAAAAGTAAAATGTGGAAGCGTTTTAGTTTACGAGGTAATTATAAGTGGATAGATATACTGCAAGATATAACCTTGCAGTACAATAAATCTAAGAATCGGACAATTGGTATGAAACGTATAGATGTAAAATCCATACACTGTTAAAGAAATTCTTACTCGATTAGCTGCTCAAAAAAATTACGTCAACATAAGGAAGCTAAATTCAAAGTAAATGATAAATTTCGAGTTAGTAAGAGTAAGCAACTGTTTGAAAAAGGATATACACCTAACTGGTCAACTGAAATCTTTACTGTATATAAAGTATCAAATACTATTCCACGGACTTACCATTTGAAGGATTATCAAGATAAACCAATAGCAGGTGGATTTTATGAAGAAGAACTTCTCAAGACTAGATATCCTGATATTTATTTAGTTGAAAAAGTTTTAAAGAAACGTGGAAATAAGTTATATGTTAAATGGCTTGGTTTTGATAACTCTCATAATAGTTGGATAAACAAAAATGACGTGTAACTATGGATATAAGTAAAATAAAAAAATTAATAAAAAATTTTTTGCTTATTCATTTATTTTTATACCAATTTCTTTACTTTTTCTTAAGAGTACTGGCATAAGAATTGTATGTGTTTTCTCAATCCTCATTTTGAAACGTTCTCGATCACGGGCAGCTTGCTCCCACTCTCCGCAACGAGCCTTATGATAGGCAAATTTCCATGCATACATTGGATGAACTGTGACATCGTCCGAAAAATGTACACGTTTTTCCCCCTCTTTGCTTCTCACGCTTCTGCAATAAAATGTTATGCATGTTTTAAAAAACTATGAAATAAAAATAATTAAACTGATCTGTTAAATAATTATACTTACGTACCTTTGATCGTATAATGACCTCATGCTAAAGTCTGTATATTGTCGTCTTGAATGCGTCTTTTATCGTCGTATGGACTTAGAGCGATTTTGTTCTGTCTTATGGTTTCCACATTATGCAGTCGTGAACGTATAACGTGCTGTTTTCGATGTTTGATGCATGTGTTTCGAAGACAATCTACATAATCATCGAATTTAATGCTCTTTTTTACAACGGAACCCTTAATTCCCTTGATTTTCTTCACGCAATCTTGACCATTGATCCAAGTGGCATACATTTTGCTTCTCAAGCCGACAAACTCAGTAAGGATCTTGCCATTGCACTCATCCTTCATAAGACCAACAATTTTTTCATGTCTTCGTAAAAATCATCGCACTTTATAGCGTATATAAAACTGTCGGTGTCAGTGTACAGAAGTTTACAATTATCTTTATACATTTTTCGCATGTAATTGTAATGAAAATCGTACATGAGTCTCTTAGAGAGATCTAAGACTACAAGTCCCACGTAAATAGGTTTATTAATTATAACTTCAGTCTTGCGAAGCTGAATAGCAACCAAATTTTCATTAAATATAGAACTGCTATGAAAATTTGGGTATGATATATATGCCTGGGCTCCATATCTTCCATCCCATTTTGTTAGAAGCTTTACGTTCACTCTTTTTCGTACATTTTCCATTGTCTTTCCATATACTGCATTATTCATTAATTTGAAAAATTAAAATTATTAAAAATTTTTTTTTTAAATTCATTTTTAGCTTGTGCTCTCATTGAGCTATTCAAGTCTATGTAAGACTTTAACCATGGAGATTGTTTGAATTTTAAAACTCGATGTATTTTACTCAAACGAAGGCCATGAGCAATGACTTGTTTCAAAGCTCTATAATCGATGACATAATTTTTCTTATGCTGAAGTGTAGCCAATAGTTTTTTTTTTTTGCTTAGATCCAGGAGGTGTTAGATGCTCTGGGCAGAAGGGTAAATCATTGTGCTCATCATGCAATTCATAAGGGTACTCTAAATCAACTTCTAAAATATAACCGTTTGGAGCATTATCTGCTACTGAGAAAAAATTGAAATTCTCGCAATCAGTTATCCACTCAAAGTCATCGTATGGAAGGTACTGCGATTCTCCATAACCGTACAGATTGTTGGCATCTAAGTAAAATAAAAAACTGGTTTCTTCATCAGTCTTATAATCCTGCAGCATGTATTTATTGTTAGCAGTCGCATATCGATGTGAGCATTGACTTAACCTCCTCGAATACCTCGCTCTATGAATAAAACCATGTCAATATCTGTCAATAGTTTTAATCTAATACCTGAATGTTTAAGCATAGCATCCCAAGAAAATCCTGGTGTAGTATAATAATGTGCAGGATCTAAGCCATACGCCTTTATACTATGTTCTCGAAAATTTTCAAAAACATCTGCGAGTAATAATATATCAGTTTTCATGTATAAATCAGAATATTCACCCAATGTCTGTATGTTAAACGAATGCCATACATTTTGCGCATGTTCATAGTCTTCCATGCTTATTCCAGAATCATTGAGTGTACTGAAAAATTTGTCTAGATCAGGTAAAGTCGTTTCATCCAATTTATCCCACGATGTAATGTACTCATATGGGAGTACACCTTTTCTCGTTAGCAGATTAATTTTTTCTTTTTCTAAGCTTGAAAATTCTCTATCGACGATCTTATATTCTTCGAGATATGAGGATAATTTTTCGAACGATGTAGGCATGAAACGAAAAGAATCAATGAATTTGAATTTAATATCACTATTCTCCACACTCTTCGTAAACGAAATGTAATTCTCTTTTGTTATAGGAAGTAAATAGATCTGTCCAGGAAAATTATTTGATACATCTGAGATTATAAAATGAGCATCATAACCACTTAAGTTGTGAAATATTACAGGTATAATTCTAGAATCTTGATAATTGAGATTGCAACCAGCATGTGCAGCTCCACGATATTTTCCTGAAAGGTGACAATGATCTTGAACTTTTACATTACTGTCCGAAAATGATTTTTCACAAATATGACAGACAGTAGCAGTATTAAAACTGATTATTTCGTCGGACGTTAGAGGAGTTATAGGTATCACATTTTTATGTAAATCGGTGACACGCATTTCAATAATTCGCAGTTCTTCAGCAAACCAGTGAGCGGCTTCAACACCCCTATAAGATCTGTAAACAGATAGAGTATTATCGTAAGCACACTTAAGATAATAGCCAATGCTATAAATTTCATGCTTTTGCATAGGCGTTGTATTACTCTCACCGTCGTCTTTACTTTCAAGTGGTTTTAATAGAAATTCACAATCAGCATACATTGTAAATGGCACTTTTTCTTTAAAACCATAGTTTTTAAACTCTACGTAGTCTCGGCCCTCTGTAGGGAGTTTAACTTTACAATCGTTTAGGAGTTTACAGTGTTCTTCATGCATTGCTAATTATTTTTCATTAAAGAAAAAATTTAAGGATCGGTCGCATATAAACCTATTTTTCTTTCTACGTGCAAGATTATCACTTACTAAGCGTGATAGATTTTTTATATACACAAAGTGAGATATGTTCTCTTCCAAAGAGTCAGTTTCCACTTCAATGAGTAAAAGAAGATTTACATGGTTTTCTTTTTTCTCTGATGTCAGATAGAGAGGTACAATACTCTTCTCATCAATTCCAAAAACATTTACTGAAATTCCATTGTTTTGCTTCTCAAACTTTGGAATTTTTTTCAGTGAAACTGGAAATTCAATTCCACTCATATTAAGTTCGTCTTCATATGGAAAATAATTTGTCACTCGATTAGGATGTTTTTTTGATGGAACAGGGTGTAAGGCAGATAGAATTGCCCATTTGAAGCATTGATTATCAGAATTTTTAACATTTATGCATGCTTCTTTTTTAATAAAAAATTCTGGCAGAGGTATATACGAGCTACTAGTACGTATTGGATTAAATACATTCATGTTAATTTGTATATTGACAATTGAATGCAAAGTCCAACCAGAATCTTGCTCCTCAAACTCCTCTATGTTAGTGAGAAGAGGTTCCATGATGTGATCAATAAACCACTGTTTAACTGTGGATGCTGCAAAAATTTCTGTATTTTTTGTATTGAAATGCTTTGTTTCAATACATTCTCCCTCTTCATCACCATCCACATTTTTTACAATTTTTTAAATTTACACGACAAGACTGAATTAATTTTCGGTGGCTTATCATTCTTCATAAAAAAACTTTTTATTCGCCTAATGAATAACACTGAAGCATCTTGTAAAAAGTTCTTTACATCAATATGCTGAATATTAGCTACTATACTGGTACGCATCCTATTATTAAATGGACTATCTACATCAATCCATCTTACACGTGCATTTATCTTATTTTGTAAAATATTCAATTTTACTAATTATATGTATAATTGATTGTTTTTCAGAGAAGGAAAGTAGTTTGTATTTCAAGACATAACCTAACTGTTTGAGACATAAATCATACTGACTTTTCCAACGATTTATCACAATCGTATCAGTAGTAGGTCTAGAAAATAAAAGCTCTTCAGCTTCCTCCAGATGATTCACTAATGATCGAAAATTATCTAAAAGAGTAGTGTCTCTTGCTTGTTAACAACTAAAAAATTAAGTCAGCTTCTGAAAATATATAATCTGGAAAAAGATAAAACCATCATAAATATTCAAGAGAGGGTAAAAATACTATTCCTTCAAATCGACTAACAGTATGAATAATAATACAGATTTTTCTAACCATATTTTAAAAATTTAAATGATAAATTAACTAATATTTATCACTAAACTTTTGCTCATATTTATTAATGTGTTAAGAAGGGGAAGTTTTACTTTTTAATAAAATAGCTCAAGCACTATAAGTATACACAATACAATATGAATATACTATATATATATATATAAATTGTGCATTTTCTGGTCTATTTTCTATATTTTTTTCACGGTTTAAGTTGTTTCCACCTGTAAAATACGTAAGATTTATAAATGTATGTCTTGTTTCGAAATTTAAATTTAGAATTGTTTTATCGGTTACATAAATCGAAACACTTGAAGTAACCTATATTAACACCAGGTGATAGTAGCACGAGTATAACTCATTGCCAGTAAAGAAAGAAGAAGAACAAAGGTAACCTATATGAACTCACTTATGTACTGATTTACTTGATGGTTTACTAATCATGATTTTCCTGTATAAGTCGTACCAAATGTATGAATATTTTTGAATAATTACTTGAATTGGCAAATAGCTCATTTTTATTTCTTATAAAAAAGAGTTATTGAGCTCCTGGGTTACCGATTTACACAAAATTAAAAAAAAATGAAAATATGAGAAATTTCGCGTTATTAGTTTTAACGCCGAAGGTTTTTTAACATTAAGTAACACATTAAACACATTAAATGTGCTTCGAGTATTTTTATTTTCTTGTTTAATCAGGTTAATTAATACTTTTGACAAAAAAACTGAGTATTCAGCCGATCAGTAATTCTTCATATATTCATACATAGGTACATAGTGAAATAGACCCTAGTAGAAATGGAAAATTTGGTAAAATGGTTACTTTTAAATAAAAAAGTGTAATTTTGTAATGATCAAAACGTGAGTTTTTGTCGTAGCTAAGACATTATGAAATACTTTTATCACACTTTTTAAAAGACTATGTTACATTTTTTGTGCAGATTTGTCAAACTTTCGTATCAACAATTGTTCGAACCAAAAATTAAAAGTTTATAAAAAGTGTAACATAACTGTGCCAGAAATGTAATAATTCTTAAAAATATAATGGTTTTACTATTATTTTGTCATACATTTTGTGATATTTTGCTACACTTCTATTAAATTATATTAACAATACTCTTTATGATCGTGAAAATAGATGAGTAATTAGCTCAAGTGGTAAAGCAGTGGTTCTAGTAACACGAAGTCGTAGATTTGAATATACCTTGGGGTATTTTTTTCTATTAATTAAAGGAATTTATACAGAAATAGCGTGACATAAGCGTTATAAAAAAAAATAAGAAACTCTAGCAAAACCATGACGTTTTGTCCCAACTACTACAATATAGTTACAGTACAGCTATTTAATACTTTCTTGCACTTTTATGATGGATTAGTACATTATGCAACAAGGGGCAATTTACTGTTCGAATGAGAATAATTTTCGAAAGGGTGCGCTCACTGCCCGAGCGAAGCGAGGAACGAGAATATGTTTCCAGAGGGTGCACTTACTGCTCGAGCCAAGCGAGGGCAGTAAGCACCTGAGGGAAAAAATTACCGTTTGGACAGTACAATCACCCAAGGGAATACTCTACCTTTGTCCCGTGTTGCATATAATATTTTATTCCACTCTCGACTGGAAGGTCACTTTTTGTTCCTGAAAAGTGGGGTCGAAAAAATTTTTGAATTTTTTGAAAATTTTTGGTAAAAATCACTTTTGCCCCACTAAATTTTACTTTTGTCCCGCTACATTTTACTTTCATCTCGCTAAATTTTACTTTCGCCCCGCTGATTTTACTTTCGCTCTGCTGACTTTACTTTCGCACCGCTAATTTTACATTTGCCTAAAACTAGTTTGCGAGAAAAATATGTTTGTTTGTTCCACAGTTACATCACATCCAATTATTTTTAATATGGGAGAGTACGAGTTATTCATGATATCATTCTTAGTACCAATACAAGAACTTACAACAATTATTATCATCACATAAATGAATTTGACATTCTTATGAATATTATGAGGATTTATAAAAAGAAACTATATTATGTTAATAATATTAGTGTACCTGTCTTTGATAATGAAGTTGATCTCTTAAAGTTAGATAAATCCTTTCTTTCGGCTTCCTCTTTTTTTAGAATCTTTGTAACTTTATCTTGAATCATTGTTGGTTCAATAGCTTTAATCTCTACTGTAGGACTAGATCTCATCATACTTTCAGTAACATCTATAAATGGATAATTAAATATACGTTCTTAAGGATACTACGAAGGTTTATAAAAGGAAACTATGTAGTGTAATTAATATAAGTGTACCTGACTTCGATAATGAAGTTGATTTCATAAAATCAGATAAATCTTCTGTTTTGGCTTTATCTATACTTTTCCTTTTTGTGACTTCAGCTTCAATCTTTGTAGATTCAATAACTTTGTCCTCTACTATAGAACTAGATGTCATCGATATATTTTCAGTAATATCTATAAAATGATCATTGAATAAATAAATTTGGCATTCTTAAGAATACAATGAAGGTTTATTAAAAAGAAACAATGTTGTGTAAATAATATTAACATACCTTTCTTCGACTTCGATAACAATGAAGAAGATTTCTTATATTTAGATACAGGTACATTTTTGCGATCATTACGTTTAGTCTTTTTAACTTTGATTTGAACCTTTGCTGGTGTTACGTCCGAATGAGCGCAACTCACCAATATACTTACGTGTGCCGAGTTCCTATCGTAATATTATTTGATTTGTATTGTAATAAAGGAAATCCCTTTTGGCTACCGCAGACGCGGTCACTGCCTTCCGGGAAAGGGAGCCGGATAACGAAATCACTTAGACGGGGTTAAGTTTTAAAACAATTACTATAATGTATTTCACTCCTATTAGAAGAGAGAGAAAAGTACCTTTTACAATGTGTGTGTATGTTTGTGTGTGTTTGTCTGAAGATGCACGCCAGCAGGAGGTTGCAGCTGTGGATCCTTGGCGCCTGGTTCCTGCGTCGGTGGTTCAGTACGGTCAGGCTGTTGATGAGCCGTCGGCTCCCAGCTTCTCTCCTTTATGGTAAACAAGTGTAGACAGATGGGCGCCTCGATGCGGCGGCTTCTTTTTGGAGACGAGAGGGTGATGCGCTTTGACGAACGCCAACACGTGTATCTCCGTTCACTATATGGACTGTCGATTTGGGCTAAGTCCCTTTAACTTGCGCACTGTTAACTCGTACTTATAATTGTTGTTGGTCTGGCGACTGGCAGCGATTCGGCTTGTAAAGCGACTTCAGGGAAACTGACTACGAGCACCCTTTTGCTCCCGGTCTTTATATACTAGATTTTCGTATTTTTCGTCATTCCATTTTTGGAGATGCTAACATAAGATTTCCTTGTGACACTTGCTCTAATGGAAATGTGACAGGTCAATTCATAAAATCTTAGTTTTATTACTTCTAATTTTGGAGAATCGAGCTTGTAACTAGCTCTCCCGCTGCTTTCCGTTGCCTGCGCGCTCTTTGAGAGTGCGCGCGTGAGACTTTCTCGATTGTTTTAAATTAGAAAGGTCGTAACTCGCTGTTTTCTTCTTGCCGCCTGTTCTCGTGAATCTAAAATCGTCTGCCTGGATTTCTTTGTATCGCGATATTTTTCATTTTTATGTGTGACATCGTTGCGGAGTGTCGCGATATTTAGGCAGGGTCAGTTTCATACACATAAGCATTATACACGATTTAATATAACACAAACGTTTATGAAGTTTTTATTCTGCGCAATCTGTTTTTGATTGAACACACGTGGAAAATATAAATATTTAGATATTGTTCTACACGTATAAATTTACACGATAAAGAAATCAATATTTAATATACCTCCAAATTGTACACAATGTATTGTGCACTGAAATTTTTTATAAAATATTTAAGAGTGGTTGGTATTTAACACACTTTATTATACACAATTAAATTATACACAACTTTATTCTTGTTTGGTGATGATTTATTTTACACTAACATAAAAATATTTTACACGACCGAATATATACGCAAAATAACATTTTTTCTACACCTATGTTTATACACATTAGAATAAGTTTCAAGAAATACCAAAGTTTTACACATTTCATTGTCCACAACAGTTGTTAATATTTTTAATTCTACACCTAAGGAAAAATTTGATTACTCTATTTTTGTATTTTTGTACACGCGGTGCTTCTATTATTGAATTCTACTAAAGTCGCGAACTTCGTACACGTTGCTAAGCAACGGGCAGCAGAATTTGTCATTCCACATTCAAGTTCATCTCCGTACACATGAACGTTCATCAGTTCAATTTTCGTGAGCAGTGATAAGTATTATAAAATAAAAGTGACCTGAAGGACTTCCAGCAACGGAAAACACTTCTAATTTATGGTGCAGCTTGCAGAAGTTTAATTTTCCCAGCTGCAGCGAAAATCAAAGATCAGGTATGTATACAAAAATCATAGAGTTATTTATCGCGCCTCTCCTCCTTCTCCTCCCTTTTCCATCTCTCCCTTTCTCTCCCCTCTCACGACTTGCTCTCTCTACCTATTCTTTTTCAGCGCTCTCTCTCTATCTCTCTCTTGGCTCCTTCTAACCTTCCTCTCATCCCTCTCGTATCTCTAACCCGTTTACATCTTTCTCCTCTTAGGTAGCGAGGTGTTAAAAACTAAAAAGGGGAAGGTCGAGTCGCCGAACGCAAATACGTGCTCGGATTTTTCAATTGTGGCTGAAAAACATCGGAACGTGGATTTTCCAGGTATTTGTTGCTTCTCTCTCTCTCTCTCTCTCTTGCCAACCTCTCTCAAATTTCTCATCTCTCTCGTCTCTTTTTCATGTATCTCACCTCTCTCCCTCTGTTCTCGCTTTACATCCTTTCTATTTTCTCCCTCCCTTTCTCTCTCTCTCTCTCTCTCATGCATCTCTGCATAATCTCTTTCGGCTTTTTCTTTATCTCAGATCTCACTCGCCTTTTTCCTCTCTCATTTTCGCTTTTAGGCTCTCTTCTGTTTCTTTCGTTTATTTAACCCGTTTCTGTCTTCCCCGTCTTAGGTGGTGTTTCGATAAATATTGGAACAACCGCATAATAGGTGTAGTGACGGACATAGGAACTTGGATTTTCTAGGTAAGTGCTTGAATTTGTTGGCATACTTCTCGTACGCCCGTCCCGCTCCTCTCTCTTGCCTCTTTCTAACTTCTCTTTCGTCTCTGTCTCTCTCCCTCCTCTGCCACTCAGTTAATTTCTCTTGCTTCTAATGTCTCTTTCTTGGTTTTAATCCTTTGTCTGCAATAAATACTTTCCTAATATAATATTTTTTATTTTAAACAGGTTCCAAAATGTTCCGTATACCAGGCAAACAAAATAATACCGTTCGGTACATCCACGACATGTACACCTATTATCAGGATAGAAGAGGAGAAGGGCTGACATTCAGATGCGCAACTCGCTATAGAACTGATTGTTCAGCTGTTATTTATCTGCAAAACTTGCACAATCTGCAGGAGCAGCAAATAACAGTTACTGGCGAACACAATCACCCTGGTGACCCTTCATTACTACTCAAGGAACAGTTTAATATTACTATAAAGGAAAGAGCTCGAGAGCGGGCAGCAGTGGATGAACCAAAACAAGTTTTCGATTACGTGTGTGGATTAGATCAGTGAGTGATTGCATTAATCCCAACTTTCTCTCTCTCTCTCTCTCTCTCTCTCTCTCTCTCTCTCTCTCTCTCTCTCTCTCTCTCTCTCTCTCTCTCTCACTATCAGCTCGCTCTCTCTAGCCTTCTTAGCTCTCTCTATCATCTCTCTCTCTCTTGCTTTCTCTCTCTTCTCTCTATTATATCTCTCTCTCTCTCTCTCTCTCTCTCTCTTCCTATCAGCTCGCTCTCTCTTTATATCAGCTATCGCTCTAGCCTTCTTAGCTCTCTCTACCAGCTCTCTCTCTCTCTTTCTCTTTCTCTTCTCTCTATAATCTCTTTCTCTCCCTCTCTCTCTCTCTCTCTCGCTATCAGCTCGCTCTCACTATCAGCTCGCTCTCACTAGCCTTCCTTGCTCTCTCTTTATATCAGCTCGCTCTCTCTAGCCTTCCTTGCTCTCTCCTTATATCAGCTCTTTCACTAGCCTTCTTTGCGCTCTCTATCAGCTGTCTCTCTTTAGCCTTCCTTGCTCTCACTTTATGTCAGCTCTCGCTCTAGCCTTCTTAGCTCTCTCTATCAGCTCTCTCTCTCTAGCCTTTCTTGCTCTACCTTTATACCGGCACTCGCTCTAGCCTTCTTCGCGCTCTCTATCAGCTCGCTCACTCTCTCTTTCTCTTTCTCTTCACTCTATAATCTCTTTCTCTCTCTCTCTCTCTCTCTCTCTCTCTCTCTCTCTCTCTCTCTC
>QLSS01000995.1:0-19065 GCA_024372645.1 Trichomalopsis sarcophagae | reverse complement strand
AAGATAGAATGGTTAATGCCATATGTTATTGCATCAGATAAACAAAATATCCAGCTATTGAATTTCATTGGTAAGGATAACCCCATCTCTATGTGTTTTTGTTCTTGGGAGATATTTGAATATCCTCTTCTTCCAAGCACGAATAAACACGTCTGGACAGTGAAAACTTCAAATCAATTGGAGAAACCTCGTTTTGTAATTCTCGGACTACAAACAAAGAGAAAAGCTGCAAGAACTGCAAATGCCAGTAGATTTGATCATTGTGAGATAAGTAATGTGAAACTTTTCTTAAATTCACAATATTATCCATACAACAATATGAATCTCGACATATATAACAATCAGTATGCTACTTTTCAAAAATCATACTATGGAAGAGATCCGCAGCCGTTGCTGACAAAGCCTATGTTCATCAAGAATGAACCACTCATAGTTATTGACTGTTCACGATAAAACGAATCTCTCAAGAGAGCTCCTGCCGATGTACGTCTAGAGTTTGAGGCTAAAAAATATTTTCCTGCTCACACTTCAGCATACTGCCTAATCTTACACGATCGCGTCGTTCAGTACAATCCAATCAGTGGGAATGTCAAGAAGCTCGTCTAGGCTGCACCAAAAAATGGAGTATGCAGTAGACATGACTGGTTTCAAGCAAACCGAAGAAGATTATATTCTAGAGAAAATAGCAATCATACCTCTTAACAAAAATAGTGATCCTGTTTTTCTAATATTCAAAAATCCCTTCTCATGGAAAAACTCTCAGACAAAATGCAGAGGGAAAACAATTGGCTTAAACATAATTATCATGGCATCAGGTGGAAAACAGATGGACATAAATACTCTCAAATTGGAAACTTGCTTCGTGACGCTCTCCATGACGCATCAAAAATTTTTGTCATCGGTGCATTAAAACAGAAATGTCTTCAACGATTCAAATTTTCCGTCTACAACATTCAACAATATGGCTATCCATCAAAACCATCTTTCAAGTGCGTCACAGTTTGCACAAATCATACTCCAATCTAGAAGACTGCCGGCGTACTTCACACTGTCAAACTTATGAAATTATTCTATCAGTCATGCAAACATTTGTAAGAAAACATAAAATGAATAAATAAATAAATAAAAATTAAAAAAATAAATAAATAAATAAATAAAAATTAAAAAAATAAATAAATAAATAAATAAAAATTAAAAAAAAAAAATAAATAAATAAATAGTAGAGAACACTGTAGGAAGAAAAATTTGAAACTCATTGTCCAGGGTAGCCACAATTTTCATCCCATACCGCGTCTTCACTTCTTTAAATTGTGACATGACAAAAACCCGCGAAACTATTTGTCCCACTAGCTCCGCGGCCCCGAATCCGCGACACTATTAACGTTTCTGAATCTCCTTGTGATCTCGGAGGAGGTTCTGTCAGATCGCCCTAAATCGCGTTATTCAGGGTGATTGATATAACTACACTCGAATTCACTTAAACTCTCCTTTTATATTCACTCACTCTGCAACTTACAAAATCCGCTCTCTGCGCGACAATGCGCCACTCCCAATTCTCCAACACTCGCTCTATCTCTCTCTCCCTCACATACACTCGATACTCTCTCGCTTCTCGAGCGGTCCGATGTAGTTTTGGTTTGTAGGTGTATTAAAAAGATAAGAAAAAACATCTTTTTTTAATTCTGATAACCCATATGCCTTTGGAAAACTGCTGAAAGGCATATGAAAGTAATTTAGACTATCAATAAACTTAATATCAATAATCTCCATCAAAATTATTTTCGAGCCATCCATTATTACAGGTGGTGTTGCACGTCTATCAGTGTATAGTTGAACAATGTGTTTAAATATAAATTGGGCATTGAAACCCTGTGAATTGTGAGCGATGCATATAACTTTGGCAAATATTTCGTTGCCAAAGTTTTTTCTTGGAGTCAGGGCTATATCAATCAATTTCTTTACAGGATCATCTGTTAAAACGTATTCACGGTCACCACAGAATCCACATATTCCAAAATATCGTCTATTTCTAGGCAACGGGTGCATACTTGTACGACGCATAAATTTGGAACGTGGAGTCTCTTCCCCTCGTCTCCCAACATTGACCACTGTTGGATTTCAAAATCATAAAATATATAAAGAACACATCGACTGGTTTTTCTTTCTTTTTTAAAGGTAGTACATGACATTGAAGGTAGTACATGAAGTTTCGTTAAATGGACCTTTTTTTAAATGGTACTCATAGCAATTATCTCCAAAAAATATTCTAAGAAACTTGTCACATTGTTTTAAGTTTTCTGATTTATCACACATTGGAATCTACATACACTCGTGACACTTATTCGCTTATCTGTGATCTTCGATTCGAACGTAACTCATATTGCAAGGTATGCAATGTACGCGACTTCCTGTTGCTCCTTTTAAATTTAGAATTGGCTGGTAGTGACGTGAAACTTTATAGTACATAATATGTAAAGTATGAACGATTTCACCGTGAATATCTAAGACATATCTGGTACCATCGTAACATGGAGAGTTTCCACGACCAAACGTTCTGAAAAAGTACACAACTATAGCTGTACCTCGTTCGGCAAAAAATATTTGAAAACGGTGAATTTCTTCAAGTCCGCAACCTCCTGTCGGCCCTTGAACGTTTGCTAAATTTATAAGTTGTTCAGCTCATATACTGATTTCAGCTTTCACGCATACACATAATCATGTACACACACATATACATATATTTAACGTGAACTTTTGACTGTTTTCTTTAAAATAGGTTAGCAAGCATTTTTGTTATCAAGCAAAAACGCCTGCTAAAACTTTTTTTTGTCTGTCGGTCTGAAATAAGTTACTTTAGTCCCGCTTAATAGATCATAAAAAACGTGAAAATCGTGCTTGTGTTAAAAAATAGTACATTGTGCAACAAGAGGAGAAAATAAGCTATGTCAAGCGTGGATGAGGTGTTCAGCACGAGTCAAAGTCGAGGGGGCTCAAGGCGCCCGCAACGTAGATGAGTGCGGAAAATACCTCACCCCAGTCTAACATAGCTTTAATTTCCGTGTTGCACACCGTTCCAATAATGGAATAAAAGGGACTTTTTTTATGCGTGTAAGTTGGGTAAGAGATCGTGCATTTCAAATCGTGAACAAAAAATTTGATAAATTTGAAAAAATAAAAAAATCTGAAAAAATTAAAAAATTCTGAAAAAATTAAAAAATTTGAGAAAATTTGAGATTTGAAAAACGGGTATTAACAGAGGGGAGAACAAAATTTTCTCCCCGCTTGAGCTCAAACTTTTCCTAACACGCTTGGAATGGACGATTTTCTACGCTACTTTTAGGCATGAAAAAAAGCCTTTATTGTCATAAAATGTTAAAAATTGTTAGAAAATGTTTTACAAAATGTTAATAAAACATGTTAAAAAACGTTAAAATTTATTTTTTTTTAGTATACTGTAAAGTCTCTAATTTCATATTCGTTTTCTAATCATGAAAAAGGGCCTATGTATGTCCTAATAAAAAAAAGCACGGTGAATAACATGGAACAACAACGGGGAAAGTGGATTCGGTCAAAAAGAGATTTGATCAAAAACTTTTTAGTCAAAAGATTTGATCAAAAACTTATCCATCGAACGGAGATTTAATTGAGTACCTTTTGGTCGAATTGAAAGGACCCCGCAATTTCCTTATGGAAACTGGCTGTCGGACAAATTTTTTGTAATTACGGGAAATAATAGTTCTGAACTAGTAGATCAAAAATGTTCATGGGCCCAATGTCCAAATGTCAATAGTTTAACAGATACAGCTCTTCGAAGTTGAAGTTTTATCATGCCCATGCACTGTATGGCTTCTACGAACTTATGATGTTCTTGTTAAAGACAGCTCTGCATACATGAAGCGATTTGATCGAAGGGAATTTTGTTAACTGAGATGTAGTCGAAAACATTTTGGTCGAAAACTTTTTGGTCAAGGTAACATATTGTCAAATGACGATAATATCGAAAAATATTTCATTAATAGAAATGTATTAATAACAATGGAAATTCGTAGCTATTAGGGTAAACACCCCTACCTGAGAACATAATTAATAATCAGTCTAAGATCAACTCTAGAGTACTTTATAGCGATTTAAAGTATCTCAGCACTCGTTTCGCTTTTATATTTGGGTAGCAATTGAAAGCTTGTGCCAAAATGCACTGTTACAGCACACCCCCGATTTGGAACCACCCTTCAAAAAGTATAATTAGTCTCAGTTTGAATTTTTCTGAAATCGACAATTTGCTCCTTATCACCGTACTACCCAGTTTTGTTGGGTTCATTCAGAGCCCAAATCAAAGCTAGTAATAAATACAGTGGAAACTATAATTAACCTAATTACCTTTTAAAAATCTCTTAAACGACTTTAAATTGTCGAAACCGAGAAAAAATAATTTTCTTTTTTTATATCAAAGGATTTCCGCAATTTCCTTATGGAAACTGGCTTTCGGCCAAATTTTTTGTAATTTCGGGAAATAATAGTTCTGAACTAGTAGATCAAAAATGTTCATGGGACCAATGTCCAAATGTCAATAGTTTAACAGATACAGCTCTTCGAAGTTGAAGTTTTATCATGCTCATGCACTGTATGGCTTGTACGAACTTATGATGTTTTATATATATATATATATATATATATATATATATATATATATATATATATATATATATAGTTTTGGAGATACTCCCCCCGCACCCCCCCCCTCACAGTGCCCCCCACCAAATAACGTAAAAATCATTCATTAAAAAAGAACAATAATGTTCATAATTAATAATTAATTTATACAATAAATTGTGTGTACACACAAATCAAGAAGACTGTAGAGAAGGAGAGTCAACGAAATAGGAGTTTGGAGTCAGAAAATACTGAAAACTTTTTCAGACACCTGCCGCCGCGTAGTGGCGCTTCAAATAGAAGTCTTCTGGTGACGTCACTCGCGCATGCATAGATGCGGCTAACTGGGAAATTAAATTTTGTTATGAAAATAAATAGTCTCTGTGAACCTTACAAGAATAAAAAATTAACGATAAACAAAAATTGCCGAATAAATATGTTGACAATCAATGTATTTATTCGTTAAAGACTAGGCACTGGTCATACATTTCGTGGTTATTTTTGGCCCCGATATATTCAAAGTTTTCTAAACGTATTTTTGGCTGCTAAATCTTAGCTCATTTAGTTAATTTTTGAAGTGAATACTTCTATAGGCTGGCTAGATACACATTTTACCGGGGAGTGAATCGAGAAAAAACCGACCGTCACGCAGTTATACCGAACGGCAGAAAGAATTGAAGTTAATTTAAAACCAACAAAACATAAATTTGGGGAGGCAGAACATCCGAGAGCGCGGCGCGAGGCGACGATCGCTCTCCGAGCGCGGAGAGGAAGTGCGCGACATTACCGACCTCGCTGTAGCCGAGCCGTATGCGAGCGAGCGAGAGAGTGTGTTAGCGAGTGAGAGAGAGATAGCGTGTGAGCGAGTGTCGTTAGAATGAGAGAGAGAGAGAGAGAGAGGAGAGAGTGGAGTGTTAATCGCGGCAGGACATTTGTAAATCCTTGGATAAAATAAAGAGAGAGATTTGACCATGTGAAGTTCGACTTATTTCCGACATTTCCCGAATATCCCTGTTCGGCTTGATCTAACGGTTCCCCCTCTGAGACCCAGGCCGGGGTCCAGAGATTATAAATTATAGTGACGAGGATAAGGGGCCGTAGTTCGATAGTGAAAATTCGATTGCGGGTTTTGCCACGTCACAGTACAAAAGTATTAAATATAAAATGAATATTTGATGATAGTAAGCACCGTAACTCAGAATTCACGTGCTAATGTTTTTTATCTGACGCTTTAGAAATTCATCATTTAAATTTATGTTTTGTTGGTTTTAAATTAACTTCAATTCTTTCTGCCGTTCGGTATAACTGCGTGACGGTCGGTTTTTTCTCGATTCACTCCCCGGTAAAAATGTGTATCTAGCCAGCCTATAGAAGTATTCACTTCAAAAATTAACTAAATGAGCTAAGATTTAGCAGCCAAAAATACGTTTAGAAAACTTTGAATATATCGGGGCCAAAAATAACCACGAAATGTATGACCAGTGCCTAGTCTTTAACGAATAAATACATTGATTGTCAACATATTTATTCGGCAATTTTTGTTTATCGTTAATTTTTTATTCTTGTAAGGTTCACAGAGACTATTTATTTTCATAACAAAATTTAATTTCCCAGTTAGCCGCATCTATGCATGCGCGAGTGACGTCACCAGAAGACTTCTATTTGAAGCGCCACTACGCGGCGGCAGGTGTCTGAAAAAGTTTTCAGTATTTTCTGACTCCAAACTCCTATTTCGTTGACTCTCCTTCTCTACAGTCTTCTTGATTTGTGTGTACACACAATTTATTGTATAAATTAATTATTAATTATGAACATTATTGTTCTTTTTTAATGAATGATTTTTACGTTATTTGGTGGGGGGCACTGTGAGGGGGGGGGTGCGGGGGGAGTATCTCCAAAACTATATATATATATATATATATATATATATATATATATATATATAAAACATCATAAGTTCGTACAAGCCATACAGTGCATGAGCATGATAAAACTTCAACTTCGAAGAGCTGTATCTGTTAAACTATTGACATTTGGACATTGGTCCCATGAACATTTTTGATCTACTAGTTCAGAACTATTATTTCCCGAAATTACAAAAAATTTGGCCGAAAGCCAGTTTCCATAAGGAAATTGCGGAAATCCTTTGATATAAAAAAAGAAAATTATTTTTTCTCGGTTTCGACAATTTAAAGTCGTTTAAGAGATTTTTAAAAGGTAATTAGGTTAATTATAGTTTCCACTGTATTTATTACTAGCTTTGATTTGGGCTCTGAATGAACCCAACAAAACTGGGTAGTACGGTGATAAGGAGCAAATTGTCGATTTCAGAAAAATTCAAACTGAGACTAATTATACTTTTTGAAGGGTGGTTCCAAATCGGGGGTGTGCTGTAACAGTGCATTTTGGCACAAGCTTTCAATTGCTACCCAAATATAAAAGCGAAACGAGTGCTGAGATACTTTAAATCGCTATAAAGTACTCTAGAGTTGATCTTAGACTGATTATTAATTATGTTCTCAGGTAGGGGTGTTTACCCTAATAGCTACGAATTTCCATTGTTATTAATACATTTCTATTAATGAAATATTTTTCGATATTATCGTCATTTGACAATATGTTACCTTGACCAAAAAGTTTTCGACCAAAATGTTTTCGACTACATCTCAGTTAACAAAATTCCCTTCGATCAAATCGCTTCGACAAAATCTCCAAATACGGGGAAGTGGCTTTATTAGACTCGGATGAAGTTTCAAACATCTTTCTCGCTAGAAAAATCCAATTTCCCCCTAAAACAATATACCATAAACTTTTACCTGATCCCCATTTGGCTCAAAAAAATGTAGTAGATGCAGCTAAAACTACGTAGAGCGTTCTATAGAACATTCCTCGCGGTCGTAGTGGGGAATGAGTCTGTAGCGTCCGCCCAAGCCCATTTGCCGCACGATCAAGTTTCAGGTTTTTTACAATATTTAGGAAAACGTGACCAAACACGCACAGAGCGGATTATCTCCTAGGATATTCCGAACCGTCCTCGGCGTTCGTTTTACTAGGCCCACAATAAAGCGATGCGCTTAATCACCTGGGTTTTCCCCTCAGCGTTTAGGGCCAATAAAACGATTGCCGACCGGATGCACAGAGTGAACCGGTCTCGGATGACGGTCCGGCTTTTAATGACCGTCCCTAAGGGCACGTACCGTTGGGCCGACGCGCCCGCTTCTCCGCTGGCACCGGCTATAGGCCAAGGACAGAGAAGAGGGGGGGGAACGAGGCCCAAGGCGGGGGAGAACGCTCTGTGCAAACGACAGTTCCTCTAGAGACACGAACACGAACAGTTCTCTCAGACATAAGCTCATCGACACTCGCTCCACGTACACGTCTACACGCTTGTAATTTTTCCTCGAATAAATTTATAGTTAAAGTGAATCTTATGCTTTACTATCTTATACATCCCTGTACCTAACTCCCAAAAGTCCATAAAACACTCAGCCCTAAGATAAAAGAATCATAGTGAAGTTAGTCATAGTGCTGCTCAATAGAGACATCAAACTTCTAGTAGTACTGTTCAAGGAAACCTTTCCTTGGCTAAGTCTCACCGATAGATACAAGCGAGAAAGTACCTAGTTGTATCGCTATTACCATGAAATACCCTGGAGCTTCGGCGAACACCCCTACTCTGACATAGGTAAGATTCATTAAGAAGCTCTTCGACACGCCACCCGAGTTCTCTTGATGAGTTCCTTAAGGGGACACAACACTTTTAAATCCCGAAAAAAAAAGAATTCTAAGTAAAATTCAGAAAATAAAAGTAAATTATTTAAAATTTTTTATAGTGACATTTAGTATAAATATGAATGCAGGTATTTTCATTGAAATGCTTAGAAATGATTTAGCGATAGAAAAACTGAATTTTTTTCACTTATTCTGACACCGTTTTGTGTATAAAACATTTTCTAAACATACAAATCAAAATCCCTGCATTCATGCCAAAACTACAGGTGTACAAAGTAGTCTCCTTGAGTTTGAGCCCAAAAGAACCATTCGTTCACTTGGAATGAGTAGTGAGCAGAAAGCAGTAAAAACAACATTTGGAGAAAATTAACTTCAAAGTTTAAGATTATTGTTAAAAGTATAACTTAAATTAGTACTTACCAAATCCTTTGGGACCAAGTTCTCTACGTTACACACACATAGACCTCAACTCTCAGCAATTATTAGGTATATTCACTTATACCTTTGGGCTCTTTACGGCTTTTCTTACCTGCAAACAGAAAAAGTCCTTTCATGAATTTTCATAAAAATGTAATAAAAAGATTATTTTATCCTTAATAATAATAATACTTTATACTTATCTTTTCTTTTGATCACTGTGTTGAATCTTCAAGTTTAAACTGCAGAAAATTAACAGCCTAACCTCCAAATGTCAAAATGTTTAGTTCGGGAGTTCCAATCTCTGTAGCGGCTTTTTCTTCCATCACTGCAGTTTTCACGGAGTCCTTAGCCACTTTTTTACACATTTCACTGATTTATTCGTTAATTGCATCACATGCAGATTGAACCATGTGTATTGAGCAGTACATTAACCCACAAAATGTTGATAGACCAGCGTGTCCAAGTCCAAGAGCACGAAATGTAACCACTGCTCTTCTGTTGTTCTCCCGAGGATAGTTGTTGACGCTAACTTTTCTGCATGAGTTGATAGCTGCCAGCTGACCATATTCAATACACACTTCTTCAATCTTAAATCCTAATCCCTGAGCTTCGGATTCGCTAAGTTGAACTTTGCCATGGCATCGGTTGCAAATAAAAAAGTTTGTCGAGAGCAGGAAATAGAATGCTGATATCAATCAATCTATTCCTGATCTCAGAGGTTCCTTTCACACAAAAAGCACCAAAAAAACACACAATTTTTAAAAAGCTATCTACTATTCTATGATTAACATTAAAATCAGATTGTTTGCTTCTCGAGATGTGTTCACTTGTACACGACTCTGCTATCACAAATAATTTAAAATAAATGTATATAACCTTTTTTATTTTTTGTATGAAATTTCACCGATGTCAGATTCACAATGAACACAAAAACAACTGGGCAATAAATTCTCAAAAGGACTTGAATGAACTAAATAATATGGGCCAGAGACAGTATTACAAGAACTTTTAGATTATTGAAAAAAGATAATTTTTTCTCTGTCGTTGATGCTTTTTTTGTCGTATCATCATTTTCAAGATCTCAAGGCATGTGCTCTATCAGTAATTCAACGAAGCAATACCCTGCACTTGCGCCGACTTAGCTGTTAGACGGGCGCTGCTCCTGCGATCACCTACCTGTCACAATGCATTCTCTTAATATTTTAATATAAAATAGTAACATAAAAATAATAAATATAACACTGCTCCAAAATTTGTATTATCGTTCACATATAGTATGGGTTCGTCTACTCGTATCAAAACAACGCAAAAGTCAGTCATAGAATATATCATACTTAGTGAAGTTGTTTTCAAGACTGTCACCAGATGGCACTGATGTGACAAAGGGATAGATATAGTATACATTACAATGCACAACATATATATCATTTTGTCAACTAGCGAGACTTAGAGATAACAAGTTGTTTATTATTACTGATTTTTGTAAATCTCTGAAAAAATAGACAAAATAAGTATTCTAATAAAACATCTATGAAACATATTTTTTGGTCAAACTAAATGTATGTTATTCAGCATGTTTTAAACTAACTTTTAAAAGACATTTTTTTTTCGATTTTTGGGTCAAAAATCAGTGGAGTTTCCCCTTAAATCTGAAATACTCATTCTTAGGATTCAAAATAATTTTAAAGACTCATCTAGATTCTTTAATTTAACCATCAACCAGAAATGTATTTCTCTACTTAATAGGTGTAGTAAGTTCTGGTAACTATTTATTTCATTTAAAGATTGAGATATGATAAATGAATGTTACTTTATCGATCAATGTAATCTGACAAGTAGAAATATTACCTTAGGACAAGTCCGAGTGCAATTCATGATTGTATGGCAACGATATACAGAATAAGGATCTTTTAGTTTTTTTAAACGTTCTACCATTGCAGCATCCCGTGAGTCGATTAACCATCTATAAGCCTGAAAATATTTATTTATTAATACACTTATTGCTTAAAGCCTTATTGATAAAAATTATTGATTTAAAAAAAATTATGTTATTATGAAAAAGAACATGTCATAAGTGACCTTGATCGTACATAGAAATATACAATTTGCACGGTCCAGGTAGTATCAGTTAAGAACCACGTATAATATATAAGGTCCGAAGTCCGAGGATTAGTACTAGGGATAAAAGACACACGAAGATCGATATCGGACCCGCGATAACCCCGCATTGTCGGTTATGTGATCTTCCCCATCTTCTAGAGTTGTAGAAACACTAAAGAATGGTTATGTGGTCTTCCCTATCTTCTAGAGTTGTAGAAACACTAAAGAAAAGCTGCTCATGTGTATCGGGCGCTATGCTGGAAAATCGCCCTCTCCACACATTGTGCAGGAAAAGCGCAAGTATGCTCCACACACTTAGGCCAACCACGCAGCTTCAGACCAGTATGTGAGGATGAGCAATCTCACTACCAATCCAAAAATAGATATTCTCACCTAAGAACAGGGTACTGCCATCCTGATCTAAAAGGGAGAAGGGAAGATGACAAAAGATATCTAACAAATAAGATTAAAAAGACTTTCATTAACTTTATTTAAATTATATACGATGTGGCTCTGTTAAACTAATGGGAGAGAGAAGGACTACATGGATACCGTTTAAGAGTGCTATGCGCGTAGACTACTGGGTATTATGGAAACAGGAGCGAGAGACAAGAACGACCTTTCGTAAAATGCCCAGAAAGAGAGCTAGATCATAATGCTCACTGCTGGTTTTGGGGCTCCTTATATCCGTAGCCTTTCCTATCTCCAAGCTTTATACTCGCACGCCATCTACCTACCCTTATTACATAGTGACTACTAGCGCTACATAGTCAGTAACTTGTCGATGCCGGCAATCTCTGGTGAGCTCTTTTGGTGAGCACTGTTCTGCTTTGATGTCGCTCTTCTTTCTTGACTTGTTTCTGCCGCTCGCCTGCCTCTGAGCGCTTTTCTTGCAGTTTGTTACACGCTGTTTATTGCAACCTTCAACCTGAAAAATATTTCATTGAAGGCTGCATTATTTATCTACTGGCTTTATTCTCTGCAAATTTTTTTGCTTCAACATAACCTGCATATCTCCACCACTTTGGATTTTTCCTGCATTACTTGGCTTTTACTCCTCAGACAACCACGTGGCTCCATCATCTAGAACGATATCGATCTACGAAATACTAGATCTACACTGAGAAATTCTTGAGCACACTGCTGTACTGTGGCGCACGAATTCCGTGCAAAAGTGATTCGCTCATCGACGCCAAGTTTTTTTACAACAGCTGTGCAAAAATTGTACAGCACCTGCTTTGGCGTAGCGCTGCTGCTGCGTAAAATACGCGGGACAGCAACCAACGAATTTCGTGAGTGAGTTGCGGTTCAAAGTAAATGTGCCCACGTGCTGCAGACAAAAGCTGAGAAAATGGATTTCTTATTCGAGAAGTACGAAGATTTGCAAAGGCTGCGACCGATATTCTTGTGTAAGTTATACGTACTATTTCTAATACTAAAAAGCCTTTAAAGATCTCTATGTGCCTGCAGCTAATATTTTGGCAAATGCATGTGCATACAACATAATCCGTACAATACAGTGAATGCCACTACTATACTTGTCTTGTAATTGATAGATGCATAAGAAAAGTTATTTAATTATTAAATCCACTGGAAATGTATATTTTTTGGATCTATTTCAATAAGTAACTGTACCAAAAATTTGTAGCATAGAGACCTTTTTAATTTCTTTTTCGAAGCAGAATAGCCTGGTTTTTTTTTATTTGTCTATGTGTATTAATAAAAAATTTGATTTTTGTCCAGAATTACCGATGAAATCGAAAATTTTTGAAATTGCTCTAAATTCATAGCTATTCATTGTACACACTATTTAACATATTTTAAACCTTTAAAAAGGATTAATTAGTCTTTTTTTACATTTTTTGGTCAAATTTCTATTAAACTATTTATTATTGTAGCTAACGTAAAAGAAAATATTTAGTACGCATTAAGTACTATATGTGTTCTGCTATCAGACATTAAGACTGATGTTGTGTTTGATTTTATATCAAAATATAATTTTGCAAAGAAAATAATGTTGAAAATCCGAATCTGATAATGTAATTGAAAATATGGACGTCGTTAAAAGCTTTGATATGAGTTTATCAACACCCAACATTGCTGATAAGAATTCGACAACTCATAACGACTGTACTACATGTGGCACTTCCTTGAATAGAATCAATACTAACTCTGACATGCTTACTAGTTGTACACGGTCAACATCTGAATTAACCTCTAATGACGTATTGCCATCAGGTGTTTATGCTAAATATTTGTTGTAACAGTTCATCTAATTTCATAAAATTATTTTCATCATTTGACATTAGCAAAAATAAATCATAATTTTTTTTAGATACTTTTGAATTTAAAAAGAATAATTTATATAATTTTTTTAATTCAACTTTAGAAGATCGAATAAATATTAGGACTCTATAAACATACAAAGTATGTATACTAAACTTAAAAACTTAATAATTATGAAATTATTGAATAAAAATGAAATTGATTTCAAGTAAAATTTTTAGCAATTGAACAAACTAATACTATACTTACCATTTATATAGCTTTTGACTGTACGTGACTAACATTTCTTAATTTCTTATAACTTATTGCATAGTTTTATATTAATTACTACATTTAGCAAATGCTATGTTAATTTTATATCTCTTTCGTAGTATATGTTTCTAGTTGAACTAACAATACAAAAACCGCTGCCAATTCATTGGCACGTAGCTTCCTCCAACTAAATTTATAGTTCCAATAGATAAAATATTATTCAAATATACAATATTGATGCTCTTAAATTAAATATTTTTTAATCTCGATTATTTTGCTGAAGGAGCAATTAAAAAATAATACAAAATATTGAATAATTGTGTAACTACCTAACCTTAGGTGGTTAAGTAATTTAGTTATATTTTTAATGATTTTGTTTTTAGATGTATTTAAAGGTTTAAATTTAAGAAAACACAAAATTATGGGAAAAAACCTTTCGGCATAAAAAACCCAGATTAATTGCACAACATTAGATTCGTTTCACAGAGATATTTAGTTAATCGAATAATAACGTTTCACACACACAAACTTTGTTCACACTTAGTTGGTATAGCGCGTATGGCGCGATTCATAGATTTGAATAAAATCAAATCCGATAGCCCGATGGGCTGATTTAGTCGTATTGCGATTCGTATGGAATCGATCAGCCCGGAAAGCGAAGGTGTTTGTATAAGCTCGGAAGGCGTTTGTATAAGCCCGGAAGGCGATAGTAGTTTCTGCAACCAAATGCAGTCAGAGTTTGACCGCCCACGTTTACTGACTGGTTTTGACAGACTGACTGCCTGCGTGTGAGCGTGCCGTTGTGAAGCAGGCTAGCGCAGGGCCACCAGAACTACGGCGTAATTCAAGGTTACTACCGTGACGGTGTTTTGGGCCTAGAAAAGAAGGCTCATGCGCTCGTCATTCAAACTCATACATTCAGCGCGTTACAAAATAGATTAGGTCGTAACATACTCCCGGGCGAGGCTGCGAAATTGTTAATAGTATGCAATGATTTAGCAAAGTTAGATAGAACTACAATAATGAATATATAAAGAACTATTTTCAAAACGCTTATGTAAAAGTAACTTAAAAGAATAATATCAAAATATAGATTAATATAAAATATGATTAAAGATAATAGAACACAAAAACGATTTTCAAAACGCTTAAGTCAAACTAATATCAAAAAGTAATATAAAAATATAGATTAATATAAAATGTAATTAAAGATAACAGATATAAACACTTAAGAATATAAAAAATATCTTTGGTTACTTAATTAAAGATTAGAACTAAGATATAAAGAACAATAATAAAACTATGTTAATTCAAAATAAAATTTGATAACAGCTAAGTTGTCGCTATTCAAATAATTAGATTACGGGTAATATACAAAGACGTGTTATATTGCGTTTATAAACGCCGCTCGCAGTCTTGACAGATGCTACTCTTGTGATGCCAATGTTCCGAGGAAAAACCTAGACGATCACACCCAGTGGCCAACGTGCACATCCTAGATTTTCGTCCAGTAAGAGAACTACAGAACCGGGCTTTAACTCTGCATTAGATCGTCGCCATTTCTGACGATTCTGTAGTTCGTTGAGATAGTTTTTATGCCATTTGTTTCAAAAATCTTGCCTGGCTTTGGTGATAAAGTTGTACGTTGACAATCGATTATTTGGAACTGAAATAAGATTTTTCTCGGGTAAGAAATTGAATGGCCTGCCAATAAGTAAATGAGCAGGAGTAATTGCTAAAGGATCATTGGGATCAGCTGAGAGAGTGCACAAAGGTCTTGAATTTAAAATAGCTTCGATTTCAATTAGCAAAGTATTGATTTGTTCGTATGTAAGTTTTTGATCTTTAAGTATACGTTTCAAGTGATGTTTAAAACTCTTTACAGCTGCTTCCCAGATTCCCCCGAAAGGTGGAGACAAAGGCGGATTAAAATACCATTCAATACGTTTAGATAACGCTAAATTAGCTATTGCTTGTTTAAATTCCGGCTTATCTAGTAGTTTATAAATTTCGCGAAGCTCCTTATTGGTTTCGACAAAATTCGTTCCGTTATCAGAATACATGTGCTCTGGAATGCCTCGTCGGCCGATAAATCTACGCAAAGCAGCTAAAAATCCTTCAGTTGAAAGGTCAGTAGCTAATTCGATATGCGCAGCTTTGGTTACCATGCAGACGAAAACACAACCGTACGTTTTAAGAAAAGTTTTATTTCGATATTTCTTCTCTTTGATGAGTATAGCACCGAAAAAATCTACACCAGTACGATTGAAAGCTGGAACTTCAGTTACCCTGGATTCGGGTAAATCAGCCATTTGGGCATACATCATTTTTGGTCAGAATATAAATTAGCCTCGTGAATTTATCGAATTAGAAGATCAGACACATGATGTTTAATAGGCAATAATATCGGATGTTTTTGATTGTAGATTAAATCTGCTTTCTTTAAGCGACCACCTACACGAATCAACTCTTGTTCATCAAGAAAGGGATTTACTTCGTCTAGTTTGGTACTTTTCCGAAATGGAACAGTAATTTCTCCAAGATTTGTTTCTTGGGCAGTTTTGAGAAGTCTAATTTCTTTGGCGTATCTCTCACGTTGAATCCTAGAAATGATTAGATGTTATGCCTGCTTTACTTCCGAAAGTAATAACTGACGACCTTGTTTTTTGGATGCTTTTAAAGTAGTTATATTTTTCCATCGTAAAACGAATGCAACGGCTTTAATAAAGCGTGAGTAAGATGAGAAAGCAGTATAAAGTTGAGTGAAAAAATCATCAGTCTTTTCGACAAGTAAGCAAGCTTGAGACAGCCAATGAGGTCCTGAAGTCCAGAGTGAATTTTTGATAAAATAAGAGGGTGACTGACCTCTGGAGAGAGAATCAGCTGGATTGTCCTCAGATCGAACATGTCTCCATTGAACTTCATTACCTAGAGTCTGAATGTCTGCTACTCTGTTAGATTCGAAGATTCTCAACAAATGAGGAGCTTTCTTAAGCCAACACAGCACTATAGTGGAATCGGACCAGAAAATAACACTTTTAATTGGGAATTCAAATTGATTTTTTGACTCAACATAAAGTTTTTTGAGAATTGATGCTGCACAAAGTTCTAAACGAGGAATAGTGACACCGCTTAATGGCGCTACTCTTGATTTACTGCATATGAGGTTTATCGTGACTATATCGTTTGAATTAATAGATCTTGCGAAAAGACAAGCACCATAGCCATGCATACTCGTGTAACGTCGCCGACTTTTTCGAAAAAATATTTCTCTCAGATAATAATACAAAATACCAAACAGACGAAGCGATACGCTGCGTATACATTAGATTGTATATGCACGAGCATCCCGTCTGTCTACAAAAAAGGTTATCCTCACACACTAAAAATAATCTCTCCGCGATATACCTACACGTTTCTGGGTTTTCGGCTTTTCCGCTTCCAGAGACTTTTTCTTAGTAAACATGATAATAAACCAAGTGGAAATTCGAGTGCCGCCGCTTTACTTCGGAGATGCGCCGCTCGAATCGTCACTGAGTCTATTTTTCCGTAAAACTATAGGCCAGCTGCAAACTATAAAATTCTACATAGCACCCTGTTTATCTCTAGTTTTACGACCCAAAGCGCTGGGAAATTATCGGGCGGGGCGGAAATCTGTCGATGTTATCTGTTTATAGACGCGCACGTGTACAGAAAATCGGTATTTTTTCCCTCCTGCCCCTCAAATAAATCTTCTAACCACTATACCTACGCTGTTATATAACCAAAAATAGAATTTTCCTCTGCCTATCTTTCTCTTAATAACAGATAGTTGCTTAATTATTAAGAAATATTATATTACTTTTATAATACTATTAAGTTAACTGATATTTTTTCCTTTAGAATTAAGTTGCATTTATAAATACTTAAAAACCGTGCACGTGTATTACAAAACCAAATAAAAACAAAATTGACAATAGTCATTGGTTAATAATAAAATTTAGATTTCACATAAAAAAAAATGATATCACTATTCCATATAGAATCTGCAACAAATATCAGAACATCAAGCGCGACAAATAAATTATAATTATTTAGCTAAAAAAATCTAATGTTAGTAATGGTTTATATATATATATATATATATAGACACACACACACACACACACACACACACACGAGTATACTTGAAAAAGGTAGTTTATCCTACAAAAGCCACAAAACAACGATGAAAGATTATTAATTATTAAGTATACATTTAGTTATAAATAAATAATACAGAAATGTTCAAAACAAGAACTGTAACAACACTAAAAAAAATATCCAAACACTTCCAAACGATTTAGAAGTTTAATATTATTATTAAATATTAAATTAATTTCAACTATTTGTTATAATTTATTATTGTAAATTATTTCAGAGTTAAAAAATAAGTTACGTATAACGGACTGAGCATTGCAATAGATTTTTACCCGTGTTCATTAACGATTATTTAACGATTCTTTCCGTATAAAGAAGGGAGGTGCAGGTAAAATGGCGCATAGTTAAACCCGATTTTCCGGCAAAAATTATCTACAACACATGAACATTTATAATAGGGAATATTATGACTAATATTTATACAAGATTGTTTAAACAGTATTTTTTAAAGAGTAATTATTAAACAAATAATCTAATTACAATATTTATAATTCTCTATTTTCTATATTTGAAAATAAAAATTTTAACGAATCAAGATAATAGTCAAAAATCTTTACTAATAATAAATAAAAATAATCCTTGAATACTACATTTTAAACAATCTTTTATAAATATTCATTTTTGCATCTGTAAATGTTACAAGCGTTGTCATCTGTCTCGGGGACAGAGAACCTATCTTGGCCTCTCCCCGGAAAATTCAGCTAGAGTAGGGGGTCTTCGGACCCATGCGTAGGAGGAGTCCCGGAAAATCTCTCTCTTATTGGGAAATCGCTCTAAGGACCTCCTTGGAGGGACATAGAGGGATCGACCTAGGGTTATGAGTGTACTCGAGTTGCAACTAAAAATCCCTCCGGTCCCGGCTCTCAGTCAGTTCAGAAGTATCTTTACGAGCTTAGTCCGCTCTTCAATCTTTTACGAATTATGCGCTTAGACCGCATTAGAAACTGTTACAAAATTCACGAGCTTAGTCCGCATTATTACTTTCAATATATTTTTCGAGCACTCAATCTGCTAACCAAATATTTTCTATAAATTAAAGATTTGTTTGGATCGAAATAAATGTAACTTCAGTGCCAAATACGAACAATTTACTTGAGCATCTCTCCTAATTTACCCGATGCCATCCTAACTTATATTTCGGTCGACATCATCCGAACTCTGTGTGAGATATTTAAAAGAACCCATTTCTCATAGTAAGTAAAAATTCATAATAATCTAATCTCTCAAATCCTTTCTTTCTTGTATTCACCATTGTGTGAATTAGAAGCATTTCTTCCGCTATGAGTAGTATCAAGTGCCGGTTGACATAAATAAATTTACTTTAGAGTTGCGATTTTAAAACTAATAGTATTATATTTATACTGAGGTCCAGAATTATTAAGTTCTGTATACCTCGTGCTATATATATATATATATATATTAGACTGACCCTTATTTACCAAATTG
>QLSS01000994.1:0-19073 GCA_024372645.1 Trichomalopsis sarcophagae | reverse complement strand
CAAGTGGACGAAAGGTGGTGGTTCCTGTCCCTCTGGTATCGCCCATGGGGGCTTTTCCCGTGGCGGTCTAGCCCTAGCGACAACGCAGCGCTTTAATTTGTTATTGGCTAAAGCGGCCTGAACCGCCGCCTGAGCTTTTGCGTTGTTGTTTTGCCCGGCGTTCTCGGCAGCGCTTGAGCCACTTATCTCCTCTGCAAGCTGCGCGTTTATTGATAGCTGTGCGTCCGCGCTCAGCCTGCCTGTAATACTTGGGCCCGGATCGTTACCGCTTTCGCCCCCGCAATCAGCTGCTCGAGATTTGGTGCTTACGCTGCTTGGGGTGTTCGAAGGCGGGGGCTGAGGATGTCTAAGACTCAAGAAATTGTTTGGTTGCAGCGGCTCGCTTATTTCATTGTCATGATCAATTTGTGATTTCGAATTTTTCTTGTTAGCCGCGTTGGTTATCTTACGCTCGGGCCATTTGCCAGGCTTTGCTTGTTTCTGCGGCGCTCGCTTTTTTCTGCCTAAAATTGGTGATTCTGCGCCCGCGTTTTCGCCGTTGTCCGACGGTGGGTCGTCTCGAGGGCGCTCCACTGTACTTTCGGAAGGGACTGGAGGGTCTATTTTAATATAAGGCGTAAAGTGTCAGCCTCTGAGATTTAAATGAATTTGTTTTTTAGAATTACTTACGATTATGTGCAAAAATGTACGTGCTCCTTTCGGGGTATCGAAATGTATGCAAATATCTGTGTCAAACATATTGGCAAAAAGAAAAGCGCAGTCTACATTCCCATATTCCGATTCTGATTTCAAGATCCGTATAGTTTCTTCCGGTTCACCGCACGATTTTAGCAGAGGTGAGGAAGCTAAAAGTTGCCTTAATTGCAACGCTGACAAATCGAGGCCCGACAGTTTTAAGAGTGAGAAAAACAAGCAATTGCCTGGAGGAGATCCAGGTATATCGTCCGATCGTCTAAGTGTGGAGCGTGGCTCGGCACAGCGCTTCTTACGTACGTATGTTTGTATTAAAGGATTTCCCGAACTGGCGGAGGAGTCCACGTCCGAAGATTCTACTTTTCTTTCATATTTTCTTGGAATTTCGTCAAAATCTTCCACCGGACCGATATTTTCAGTATCAGGAGACATACTCCGATCAGCGGTTACGTGGAGTCTCAATCCGAGAGGAGCCGCTATGTTTTCAATCATTCTAGGCTTCGGGCGGATCGAAACGGGCGCACGTGTCCTATTAGACGCTTTGTCCGCGACTTTTGCCTCCTCAGCCTGTGCGTCGTCGTGCTCGCTGAAGCTCGTGTTACTGGCGTTACTGCGCTGGTCTTTAGGAGTGTCAGATTTTGCAGCGACGGACGATTCTCGCTCGTAAATTTCGCACCGTAGGCCTTCTTTTCCCTTGATATCTCGCTTCTCAAGATTCACGGCTAGTTTCGCTTTCCGATTCGCGCCTGACCACGGCCATACTGCTCGTAAGCTCGGTGATAACGCGTCGACGTCAAGTTTCTTTTTATCGCTTTTTCCTTCGCGAGCTCCTGACTCTGCTTGCTTCGCGGAATTCTTTAGCATCGCCAGAGGACTTTCGCACGCTGTCACTTGAGAGAACTCCGCGGTGGCATCGCGTTCCAACGGATCCGATTTATTTTCTTCCAGTGGCGTATTGAGCGACGTGTTGCTCCCTAACGATGGGACTTTGTTGAAACTGAACGTTTGTAGCGGTTCGGAATTTTCCCGAATTTTGCCGGCCGGCGAAACAGGCTTATCGGAATCGCTATCACTTGAATTGCTCGGATTGAACAGCTTGCATGACTTTTGGCTCTGTGAAGCTTTCGGTCTACGTAAATTGCGACCCGCGGGTTCCACGTGCTTAATGAACTTTCGGAAATCTTGCGGTAACACTACGTCTTCACTCGAGCTAGTTGACAATTCCGAAATTACCGAAGCAGCTGGTGAGCTTGACTCCGAATTGCTTATCGTGTTTACTTCTTGCGCAATTTGAGCTGCTTTATTTGACAACGCGCAAAATTCGATCGCTTGCGACAAAATTTTCCGCACGCGTTCGCGCTCGGTTTTGGGTAGGCTGTATTTATTTTTCCCTTCTCTTCTTAGCGTTACGTTCGTTAAGATGCACTCGAAACGAATTTTGCCGCAATAATCCGACACGTACACACCTTTCCGGTTTTTAATTTCCGTAAGCCAGCGTATTTTTACTAACCCGTCTCCGTGATGAATATCTTGACATGCTCTGCCGAGATAGAAATCATCGAATTCATTTCTTATCGCTAAATATTCTCCGGTCTTATAAATTAATGCGCCGGTCTCACGTTGTTTTTTGTTTTCGACCACCGAGCTTGCCGAGTCCGATGTCGACCGTGTGACTTTCTTCACTCTGTCGATGCCGCNTTAATGAACTTTCGGAAATCTTGCGGTAAAACTACGTCTTCACTCGAGCTAGTTGACAATTCCGAAATTACCGAAGCAGCTGACGAACTTGACTCCGAATTGCTTATCGACATTACTTCTTGCGCGATTTGAACTGCTTGATTTGACAACGCGTAAAATTCGATCGCTTGCGACAAAATTTTCCGCACGCGTTCGCGCTCGGTTTTGGGTAGGCTGTATTTATTTTTCTCTTTTCTTCTTAGCGTTAAGTTCGTTAAGATGCATTCGAAACGAATTTTGCCGCAATAATCCGACACGTACACACCTTTCTGGTTTTTAATTTCCGTAAGCCAGCGTATTTTTACTAACCCGTCTCCGTGATGAATATCTTGACATGCTCTGCCGAGATAGAAATCATCGAATTCATTTCTTATCTTTCTTCACTCTGTCGATACCGCGTTTTTTAATGGCTCGAGTCTTAAATATTGTACCCGGTGGTGCTACAGCTTCCTCGTCCGGGCAGTCTTGAATATGCTTATCAGCAAGTTTGTATAACTCGACTCTCGGTAATTCGGGATTGATTTCCCCTTTTCTTATTACCGGATTTCGCGATAAAGCGTCCGCGTTTGCATTTTTTGCACCGGTACGATACACGATGTCAAAGTCGTACGCGGTTAGCTCGGCTTTGAGACGATTGAATCGTAAATCGGGTTTCTTAGTTTTGTGAAAATGTTTCAGACTTTCATGGTATGTCACGATAGTAAATTTCTTACCGTAAATGTAATGTCTAAACTGCTCTTTGGCAAAGACCGTAGCGAGCAGCTCTTTGTCGTAAGTGGGATATTTAAGCTCGCTGCCTTTGAGGCAGCGCGACGCGTAGGTGCAAGGCTGATCTGCGCCCAGCTTGCCCTGACTTAGGATAGCGCCGAGGGCCCAGTCGCTGCTATCAGTAGTGATAATGAAAGGCTGAGTAAGGTCCGGCGTTTTCAGCACGGGCTCTCCCGCCATTAATTTTCGCAGCTCGTCAAAGGCGGCCTGCTGCTCTTCCCCCCAAATAAATTCGACGTCCTTTCTATATAATACCGCCCCGAACTATGTGCCCGAGCACGTGCGCTACGAACACCCGGGAGTAACTCCCTCGATTTTAATAATACGGCTCGCATCGAACGGATAGCATGGTGCTAGTTCGCTCTTTTTTATGACGGAAATATTGGCTCCGGAATCCGCAAAGAATTTTCCTCGTCTATTTCTCAGCTGAGGGCACGATACATTCACAATCGGCGGTTGTCTGCAGGCTAGCAAAAATCTTATATTAGCTGATTCGCTCGCATTCGCTATTTCTCCTAATTGTATTTGACGCCCGACGCTCGAGGGATACGGCGGGCGTCCCTCTAGTTTAAATTGACTTTAGATGGATTTTCTTTTTGCTTTTCCGGCGAATCATCGCGGTTGTCACGACTGTCGCTGTTCGCATTGCTCTTATTATTTCCGTTTTCATACGTGTTACGCCCGTCGTTTTGACTTCGCCGAGCGCCGCGAGGTCGCGTAAATCACGGGCGCTTAATTATCTTTTTGGCCGCATGGCTAACCAGAGTGCGGCATTCTATAAGCGCATGGGTGTTTGAGTTGCAATAATTGCAATATTTGTCTTCCGCACTCTGATTCGCCGGAGCTGCCGTGCCAGGATTTGGCGGGCTGTCGGTGGGCGCCTCGACCGGTTTACTTTCCGTAGCAGTCGCCAAGCGCACTTGAGCCGCTGGTTTTACAACCGGGCTTGAATTGAATGCTGCTATTCTCGAGCTACGCTTTCCTTCGAATTCTATCGCGAATCTTATAGCCACGTCTAGATTTTCGGGTTGCTTGCTGCGTACCAGGTGGTCAAACGGCGTTTTTAGGCCAAAAAGAAATTGTTCAAGCACATCCTGCTCCGCTTGGCGCAACCTACAATCTCTATCCGTTAGCTGTACGAGCCCGGTGGCCTTCCGTGGCCTTGCCTTTTAGTCGATTTGCAATATGTAGTAACAGGAAACGTTTGTACTCCGGACTGTATGTTACCAGAACTTTCCGCACCGCGTTGCCAAATAAATTTAGGCTATCTGGATCCCCGTCAAAATATGGGATATAATTGACTGCTTGGTGAAACATCATCCGCCTAACAGTCGCGCTCCTGAGATTTTTATTTTGCATGGCTGGGCTCGTTTCGAGATAGCAAGGCTCGGGGCTCTCCGCCGGCTCGTCGTCCGAATCATCCGATTCGTCGTAGAAATCGTCGTCCGACTGCGGCCGCCTGCTTCGATGCACATAGGAACCGCGTTTACTATTGCCGCGCTGCTTATTTTCTTTAGCAGTGTCCGCGCTGCGATAACTTCGTGTTTTATTTTAATGTCTTTAGGTTTATTCAGAGACTTTTTTCGCGATTATAGCACTCGTTTCTGCTACGGCAGCACGCCCGTTTGCACGCGATTGAATTAACTTCGCTTTTGCGTGTTTCGCTGTGCCTGTCAGACGACTCGTAATTCTCGCAACCCGAGCGTGATTTTATTTTGCGGCGGCTTCTGCGCGTTGAGCAGCTTTCTGTTGCTGAGCTAGAACTGCTGCTAGAAATGCTGTCATATGCTCGGCATTGACGAGCATTTGTGCAAACTAGATCGGCTTTTCTTGCCGGTTTATTGTGCTGGGGTGAACGCAGTATTCGGGGCGGGCTTTCAGAGCTTGCGTCACTCAGGCTTGAGCAGCGAGATGCTTTTATCGGGGATACTTTTTTTGAGGCTGCTGAGCGATTACCCGCGTTCACAGAACAAACGATCTGTTCGTTGAAACGGTGTAACTTTTGTGTATTGGAACTTCCTCCCAAAATCGCGAAAGATTCGTTTTCGTTAGTTATAGCTGCCTCGTGACCGGTCGCGTACATTTAACGTGTTCGCGGGCATGATTTTGTCGGACAACTCGAAGTGGTGGCTAGAGGCGCGTGCAGAGCTGGATCTCGCGCTACTAATCGATTGCCTCCTGCTACCCGCTTTGCTTTGCTCCGCGATTTCTTCACGAATCCAGGCTCTGGCCCTCGCTTCGCTAATGTAGCCCTCGATGTGCGGTAAGTCGTCAATGCGGGGGGCAGTCCGGTCTGCTGATTTTTTTTTTCGGATTTTCGAGTACTCTAACTGCATATTTTCTGTAGATTTCCTCATATACTTAGCGGCTGCTAAATGTTCTAAAATATCACTAGTGAACGCGAGCGGGTGGCAGCTGCCTTCCATCTCCTCGTTAAGACCTCGAAAATCGGTCACTAGACGATATCTCTTATTCCCGTTCGCGTCCGGTTTTTTCGGCACGATCCATAAGGAGGACGAGTAATTTAAGTTCGATTCGACGACTATATTTTGCTCGCGAAGTTTCTTGAGCTCTCGGATCATATGCTCCTCAATGGCCGATGGAAATCTAAACCTACCATTCTTTACCGGTTTATTTGACTTCAGCACAATTTTGTGTTTCAAGAGGTGCGTAGCGAAGGTAATGGTTCGCCGTCGAGGTCGAAAACGCCCGCGTACTCATCAACGATTTCCCGAATATAACCGATCTCTTCCGCGTTGCAACCAGATAAATGGCCTTTTCGTCGGTACCCAGTCGATCGTTTAGTGTATGAACTTCTCGGTATTTTTCCTGTTTTTTGTCCGCATCGAACATGCGGTGGAGCGAGGCTGTGAAGTCGGCAGTCTTCTCAACAGAGCCGTCCCCAGCGGCTTGATACAGCGGGTTCTCTATGATGGTCTCGCATTCTGCGCGTTGCCCTGGTTATTGTCCTTATTATTGGACGCTCTTCCGGACTTCCCGTTATTATTACGGTTGGATCACACGATTATTAGTCTAGCGGCATGTTTAATCAAAATACGGCATATTGCCAGGCTATGCCCCGGTATATCGCAATAAGGGCAGTGCTCCATGCTCCGCTCCTTGTTTTCTGGCGTTTCGCCCAATTTTTCTGCGTCTGGGTCCGGTACCGACTCCCCGAGTGGCTCGGTCTCATCGGCTACCATTCGATGTACTTGAGCGGCCGGTTTCGAGGCAGAAAGACCCGTGCTGACCGCGTATCTAGCGCTCTGCTTCCCCTCAAACTCGATAGCCGAGGTCATTGCCGAGGTTAAATTTTTAGGGTTTCTACTGCGTACCTGATGGTCTAGCGGCGCTCGCAAACCGAATAGGAACTGCTCTAACACGTCCTCTTTCGCGCGGTGCTGTCTCGCTTTTCTATCAGCTCGTGACAATTCTGGGGCAGAATCAATTATCGTCATTAATCGGTTGGAGAGCTTTTCTACCCGTATACCGTACTCGGCTACTGACTCGTTCGACCCCTGCCTGACTAGCCTAAGCTGAGTATTAATTTGGTCCAGGATTCCTATGTTTGCAAAGTGCAGCGTGAGGTCGTGCAAGAGCTTCTTAACCGACTTGTATTTCGCGGTTCTAGCACGGTACCCTTCCGTCGCTTTGCCCTTAAGCCTATTGGCGATATGGAGAAGCATATACTTCTCTTGCTTTGGTCCATAGGACCTCATAACTTCATGAACCGCGTTACAAAATTGAAATAAATTGTCGGAGTCTCCATCAAAAAATGGAATGAATGCCGAAGCCTGGTGAAACGGCATTTTATACTCCCGGCTGTGGCAGTCGGGCTCGCTCCCGTCTCTTTTTGCCGAACGCTTGCGGCGTGAATGTTTCGCCTTGCGTCCACGCTTATTTTTGTTGTCGGATCGCTCTTGTTCGGACTCATTGTCCGAGGAAGGGCGCCTGTCTTTATCTTTACGCCTGCGACGGGGAGTTTTGCGATCAATTGATTCGTCGCGGTTGCCGTCGCGTTGATTCCAGCGATTATGCTTGTGACGGCACTCTTTCTTTTTCCAGGACGATACGGATGGTGCCGAATCCGTATTATCGCTGGATTCGGAGCTCAGCTTGCTTTCCGACTAGCTAGAGGACTCAGAGTCCCAGTCGCTCTCTGAACTGGACTCCGATTCGGAGTCAGAATCTGACCAGGGGTGCTTCGCGGCCGACTTCTTGCGACGAGATGCCTCTCGGTGCGAGTGCTTACATCTGCTGCCGCTACGTCTAGACCCGCGCTAGTAAGATTCGGAATCCCTAAAACTAGCTGATTTTTTAACTGCGCGACCCGGGGATCGCTTGCGCGCCTACTAGTTACATTGTCAGACGTTCCCTTCGATTCTACTATGGTCACTGTCCAACGAACCTCCAAGCCCGAGTTCGTCTGCTGAGGCCATTACTTGCTCAACATTCCTTCGCACCAGGTCCTGCATAATTCCGCGCTTACGCTCAGAATCGCTCTCGTGGTACTGTTCAACATGTACAACACGCTTCTCCGGCCTATCCCTTTCGAAATTCAGCTCTGCCGATTTTCTAATTTTCCGACGGCTGCCGCAACTTCGTTCACTGTCCGATGAACTACGGAGTCCGCGCTCATCTTCCAAGGCCCTAACCTGCTCGGCGATTAATCGCCCTTGATTTTCAACGGCCCTGAGTCTATACTCATAGTCACTCTCCTTAACGAAGCTGCGGTTCGCGCGGCGACTCGATTTCCCGGGTTCCCCGAAACGGTGTGCGGCCGGCACTTGTTCGCTAAATAAGCAATCACGCGGGCTGTTAATGACTCGTGGACTAAGCGCGTCAGGTTTCCTTCTCCCCGCGAGTGTCGGCGGACTGCGTAAATACTCGGTCGCGATAGCTGGCGGGCTGCGTATGCGTTCGGACGCGTTGGTAGCCGCCTGTTGAACTCCGTATAACGGGTTCGGTACTCGCTGACGTACACTTGCCGCTCTCTGGTGTTTTGCCATAAAACTTTGGTTTTTGCCTGCGAGGGCTCTATCTTTATTACCCCGAGCGCCGATATTTTCCCAAACTATATTTTTTATTCCGTGCAAGTTGTACACCCCTGCGCGGCATCTCTCGTCAATGGCAAAACGCTCTTTCACTGACTGCGGTACGGCGGACGGGTCACCCGGAATATGCTCGTCGTCGGACCCCGCACTTAACTCTTAATAACTTAATCTTAACTCCTCGAGTTTACTTTCTACTTTTCGCAAGTCGAACTGACTAGCCGTCTTCCCGGTGAACTGAGCGATCGACCTTGCCGAGCTGTCTGAGTGAGCACGACGTGAAAATTGTCCTTGCCCTTCCGTGGGCTCTGGAAATTCCAGTGAGTGTGCGACTGTCGCTTTGCCTTTTAGCAAAGCTTCCTGAGCCTCCGGCCAAGCACTCGTGATTCGCTTCACGCGCCGGTCGGTCTCAGAACCGTCCGTGTCTATTGCCGTCTGGTTGAGAGTTTTTCTGAACGATTTTCCGGAGCGAGGACTCATTTTCCCGTAGACTGTAAACCCTTCACTGGCATACTTTTCCTGCTTCCTATAGTGCTCCGGGTCGCTGTCCGCGTCTCTCTCTCTCTTTCTTTCTTTCGCGCACCGCGATTGAGCACTGATTTAGCGGCGTCAATTATACCTACTGGAGCCATTTTGCCCGAAACGCGCACTGATTTTAAAAAGGGATATTTTCCTATTTACGCGAGAGGAGAGAAAAAAATAATTGGTCTAATCGACCACAGTTGAAACTATATCGTGTCACGGAATGGGTGGGTGCTCCCAGAGAGCACTTGGAGGCGCAGAAAAGAAGAAGGCAGTGGTGGAGAGCAAGCTCGTGTATTAGTCCCAAAAAGGGAGCTCTGTCCAGTTCGGAAGTTGCCGGTGATCTGCCCGCTCTGTCGTCGACGTGACTCGTCGACGGCGAGCTGTCGCGCGGGTGGAGATGCACACCTTGCATTTCTGCACGCGCGAGCTCTCAGGTGGCGGCTTACCTAGCTGACGATGCATCTGCATCACCGGTGGTACCGCCGGATGTGCCGACGGAGAGCCTCGTGCTCGTCCGTGACACTCCGCATCTTTTTGCAACCGTCTAAATAGAGGGTACGCGATCTTGAAAAAATTCGGAATGAAACGCCTGTAATAGCTAAATAAGCCTAAGGCTTGTTTTAGCTTTCTCGCGTCCGTGGGCGCCGGATAATTCGCCATTGCGTGCGTTTTAGCCGGGTCCGTTTTTATGCATCCCCCGCCAACTATGTGTCCGAGCACGTGAGCCTCTTCCTTTAAAAATTGACATTTTTTGGGCTCTACTGTCATGTTCGCGTCTAAGAGTCTTTTTAGACAGCGGCGTAGACGGTCTCTATGCTCATCGAGGGTCTCGATGAAAACCATCAAGTCGTCGAGGTAAATCTCGATTTGATGGTAACCCTGCTTAAGATCCATTACTGTAATATAATTAGCCGCGGCTAGGTGTTCGAGAATATCGCTCGTGAAGGGTAACGGACGGCAACTGCCCTCCGTCTCCTCGTTGAGGGCCCGAAAATCGGTAACTAAGCGGAACCTTTTATTCCCGTTCGCGTCCGGTTTTTTTGAAACTATCCAGAGCGATGACAAGTAATTTGAGTTCGAAGGCACCACGATGCTCTGCTCTCGGAGTTTAGCTAATTCGCGAAGCTATGTTCTTTAATCGCAGGAGGAAAGCGGAATCTATGATTTCTAATCGGCTTGTTGGATTTCAACACTATTTTGTGCTGCAGCAGGTGAGTCGCGGGCAACGGTTCGCCGTCTAGCCCGAATACTCCCGCATATTCTTCGACAATATCGCGAATGTATTCCCTTTCCTCCGCGTTGCACCCTTCGAGGTCCGCCAGCCCCATTGATATGATAAAAATGATGATTTAAAAAAAAAATTAATATCTCCAAAAGTAAATCGCCAACCGTTCTAAAAAAATGTATAATAATTTAAAGCATTTTATATATTGTAACGTTTGGTTTTCGTAAATTTATTCTGGAGCTGTTACATTAATTCGTTGTAATAAATACAATAATCTTTTTATCGCATCGCATCCAACAACTTCATGAGATCCATGGCTTCGGTGCACGCGGGTGCAGCGACCTTGTTATCGTTTTCTAAAAACTCCGAGATCACGTTTTTCACTAGATTCCATTTGTACTCGGTGTCTGATCGATTATTTCTGTCTTCGTTAAAATTTTCGTCTTGCATATCATCGATCAGCATATCCACAATTGTCAGGAGTGCAATCCATATTCCTGTTGTTGTCGTTTCCAAATTCGCGATATAACATCCGGGCGTAGTAATGAGATTGTCGTGATACATGTGGACGAGATTTTTCTTCCTTATTAAAAAATTATCACATTTCACGAGATATATTTCGTTGCGTGAGTACATTACAGTATGTTTAATAATATTATGTAAAAGTTTTCTCGGGGACGCACTACTTTATAATTGTATTTCAGTAGAAAACATTAATGTAGCAGCCGTAGCTGCTTCGGAGCAACAAATTAGCTATAGTGTGAAAATTGACATAATTGAATATTCCCGTTTCATGGATTGATTTGCAATTTTCATAGCTTATATCGTAAATATATTCTTGTACGCCTTGTTCTACTGCACCTATATGACTAAACATTCCGCAATGATATACCGTACGCTTAATTTCTATTTTACATTGTATTAGTAGTTGTATGGTGGCGTTGGTCGCGTTTACATCTTCTTGATGGAAATCGCACTCCCCCGAATCCAGTAGAGAGTACGTGGTGATGATCAGATCGGATGCCCCGCAATCGAATCTTACTATAGCTTGGCTTGTTTTAAAAATTGCAAAAATTAGAATAATTTCAGGAGTCATTGTGTCCAAATTTCCTAGAAAGAAAAATATATTAGAATCATGTATGGCAACGGCTTAATTTATTTACATGAACAGTTTTTGGTTTTCCATTATAGTTTATAGTTACGTTATTGTTTTCGTTTACTTTTATTATCTCATATGGTTCCAGGTTATGATTCTTTTCGAATTAACCTGGTTTTGGTTCTTTTATTAACCATACTTTATCACCAATTTTTAATTCTATTGGATTCATGTAACGGTCATAATATTCTTTCGATTTCATTTTTGAATTAATCAAATTTTCTCGAGCAATCATTATTATAATTTCTTGTAATTTCGCTATTACATTTTCCAAATAACCATTAAAAGTAGGCAACTGTTCATTTTACTTTAATGGTTCGCTCGATGGAACTCTGGCTGGATAACCAAAAACTAGTTCATGCGGTATAAATTTATGACTAGTGTGGACACTAGTATTATAATTAAATTGAGTGAATTCAAGCAATTCATCCCACTCCATTTTCTTTGAAGAAAAGTTCTTTAAATATTCGCATAGCGGATGATGTGCTCTTTCTAACGAGCCGTTAGACTGAGGTGAAAATGCCGTGGTTTCTACTTTTTTAAATTTAAATCTTCGAGTTATTTGTTTTATTAATTTGCTTGTAAAATTTGCTCCTCTATCAGTGAGTACAAGTTTAGGTGATCCGAAAATGCATATGAATTTCTTTATTAGAGCATCTGCTACTGATTCCGCCGTTTGATCAGGCAATGATACAATTACTATAAATTTTGTTAATTGATCTTGTATAGATAAAATATATTTATTGTTACTTTTAGTTACATTTACCGGTTCAACTATGTCCATAGAAATTTTATCGAATGTTTTTAATGGCGTATCAGTGATAATCATAGGTTTAGTTTTTATTCTTTTCAGTTTATTTCTTTGACATTCCTCGCATCTTTGTATACTTTTCTGAATGTCTTCTTTAAATTTTCCCAGTAATATTTATCCTTAATTCTATTATACGTTCTATTAACGCAAGAATGACCCCTATTTTAGTCGCAGTAACATTTGAAATATTCTATCTCTTTTATCTATGTCTATATAAATTATATTATTTAAACAAATTATCACCTTAATATTTGTCTCGTTGAAAATATCTTCTAAGATTTCTTCGATTTCATCCCAACAAATATTGGATAATTCTTTTGCAAACATATAGTCCTTAATAATTTAAATAAATTTATTAGATTTGTTTGAACCATTATTGCTGATGCCGCTGTATTTAAACATAATACAAAAATGTTATTATTTCCCTTGTCTATTATCTCGATTTCATTACTATCCAAACTTTTATCCCAATAAATATTCTTATTTTTTAATAAATTCGCTGCATTTTTATCTAGTGATTCGCCATTATTATTAATTAAATGTATTACATTATCTTTTCGGAATTGAATTGCGTTTTTAGGAATATACTACATTTTTTCTGTATACTCTCTTGCTTCTCGACGTCACACGCAATTCTATTCTTTAGGCCCTTAATTTTTCTTTGTTTACGATTTTTTATCTTTAACATTTTCTTACTGATTTTCGTCTTTTGCTCATTTATGATTGTAATTTTACCTTGGTTAGTCAATTGTTGGCGAATTTCATTCTCTTCTCGCTTTTTCTGCGCTCTAGTTATAACACATATTCCAGCTTCTGTCACCGGATTTCGTGACAAGGCATCTGCATTGGTATTTTGCTTTCCAGCCTTATATATGATTTCATATTCATAGTCTAGTAATTTCAACCTCCATCATTGTACTCTTTCATTATTATCTACTGATTTTAACCATACCAATGGCTTGTGATCCGTTACAATCAAAAATTTATTACCATAGATATAACCTTAGAACGTTTTTATGGCATACATAATTGTGACGTGGCCAATCTGGGGTGAGAATTCGCGCCTCAACCCAGTCCCGAAGCTTCGACACTATTATTTTTCTTGAGATCTCGGAGGGAATTCAGCGAGGATTCAGCTGTTCGGGTTACAGCGGTGTGTAAGGGGACATAAATCACAACTAGCTCAATTCTCTTTTACCCACTTTATTACTCGACTTCAGTGTACATTCTCAGCCATCGGCTTCGCGACCGATTCGCCTTGCACGCTCTCTCTCACACTCACACACGCTCTTGCACTCTCTCGAGGCTTGCTGCCTCCGCACGCCTTAACGCGCGCTCTCGCGCTCACTCACACTCTGTGTGAGATGTACGGCGACTGTACGGCGACTCTCCCTTTCCTCGGCCCAAAGCGCGCGCGCGATTCCTCGAATCGAGCCCACGCGGCTCTTTGTCCGAAGGCGATTCGGCTGCGCTTTCGTGACGTTTACGCTCCCGGCGTCTCGATTTACCTCTCGCAACACCACCACTAACTCTTTCTCTCTTTCTCACTCATACACTCACTTCGCGGCACGCAATATAAATAACAGGCCCCAGCCTGAGTAAGCTGGACTTACAATTGGTGCGCCACACGCTCTCCTCCGGCTTCGTCTGAATGCTGCTCTCCCGTCTTCTTCCTCGCCCGCGTCTGCTTCTTCGCCTCGTCTTCTTCATCGCCTCGTCTTTTTCCTCCGCACTCCCCGTCCCGGATTGCCTTAAGGATAGCGAGTTGAGGTACCCCACTTATGATAAGGAGTTGCTAGCCGTAGTTTTCGCGAAGGAGCAGTTTCGCTGCTACCTTTACGGTAGAAAATTCACGATCGTGACGGATCACGAGGCGCTGAAACACATCCATACAACTAAAAAACCGGACCTCCGCTTTAACCGCCTGAAGGCAGCTTTAATCGGTTATCAATTTGATATTATATATAGACCGGGAATTAAGAACGCCAACGCTGACGCGCTATCTAGAAATCCGATAATCGCGGACGGCGAGGCGAATCCCGAATTACCGAGAAAAGAAATGCTCGAATTGGCCGACTTGCAAGTGGAAGAAAGTCCGGACGAAGAGGCCGGCGCACCGCCTGGAAGAATATTTCGTACGCGCGCAATAAAGCAACGAAAAATTGACGGGGACAGAAAAGTGCGCCGGGCGTCTGATTCAAGTCACTCTGGCAGTTACGCTGCGAGAAAAAAGAAGCGCGAAGATAACACGTTGATATATAAGCAGGGAGAGTTCCTTACGATAAGGAACGAACACAACGGCTTCTACTTAGGTCGCGCATTACACGACATCTTCCACGGGGACGTAAAAGTAAAAATCCAATGGTTCACGGAGGTGCGCGGCTATAAATTCATTTATGCTCCTGACTACCGCGATACGGTGAGATTCGAATGCGTGTTGACCAGTACCCTCGTAAGGAGGCTCAGCAAAGACAGGTACTCGCTGAGCAAAAACGAACGCACGGGCATCGGGGAAATTTTAAAAGCCTCTGTCGAATTTAGCGCAGACGCACCCGTCGTGGAAACTGCCGGGCGAATCGAGTCTGATAGTCCAAGGTCAGATTCCGACGAATCAATGCGCATCGTTAAGTCAACAATTTCGGAGTCATTAGACGTAATGTCGGACTTGTCCCAACAGGTGAAGTCTTATCTGCGTTATGTAGAGCCCTCGGGCCGCGAGACGCGCAGTAACAAGCAAAATCAAGCGCCAGCGCCTCAGAAACCAATCGAGCCCAGCAGCTCGAGCAACGACGAGGAGAACGTTCGTATCCCCCTCTCGGGCGTTGTAGCACAAGAGGTGGAACCGTTGCAAACGTACAGCTTTCACCGGTTGGACGGATCCCAGGCGCCGAGCATCGGAAAAGGGCTTCAGCCCAGCGAGAAACCGGACAACGCCAACCTCTGGTTAGCTGCCGCAAATTCGCCTCCCCCTGCAAGTTCGGTATTCGAAAAAACAGGACAAATAAATAGAAACCATGAATCGCCAAGGAAGGGCCTGTTGCCCGACTCACGAGAGCCGGAAACACTAGTACCTTGGCCATGGTCGGGAGAGAAATTTCAGAAGAAACTTAGAGTCACGTAAAGGGCGGCGCACGCGACGGAAAGCGCGGCGTACAAATCGATGTTTGGGAATTAAATTCCTCGGTTTCGCCCGAAAAGGGTAAATCAAGGTTCGGCGTAGACGGACCTCCGCGCCTAGTGGCTGTCACAGACGCACACGTCTGCAACGCGAGCAGCGAGACGAGTCAGCGATAAGAGTCGAGCAGCTGAGTCGTACTGCGATGCATGCGCTTCGGATGTATCGTAGACGTTAGCTCAGTGGTTAGAGCACAGGCCTCTGGCTCTCGGGTCCGCGAGTTCGAGTCCCGTCGTCTACTTTTTCGCTTTCGACTTTGTCTCCTCTCTGTTCGTAACATGGCAAAGATTCGCGAGCGATAAGGGAGAGCGCACGTGTACCGAGCCTCAACTCGTGCAGTGATGACTAATCGCGATGTCTGCAGAAAGGGACCTCATCCAACGGAAAAAACAGCTCCGGGAAACGGTTAGGTAACCTGAGTCTAGAGAAAACGATTGTTCCGCAGAAGACGACCCCAGGCTGTCAGCTTTCGCCGACGCCAAGTGCTGCTGCAGCACTCGGATCGCAAGTATCCTTGCCACCCGATATCGTGGGTCCGTCTGAGGACTTTGCCGGTATCCCGCGTAATTATGATAGAAAACCCGTGCCTACAGACGAGAATTCATCGGCCAGCTCCGGCAACGTTTGCATGCACACGTACATACCCAAAAGCCATTACGCAGAGCCGCTCGTGAGCCTACGACGGTCTGACGATATTTCTAGTTTGCCGCCGGGTAATTGCCTATTTTATTCTTTGATCAAATTGCGCAAATTAAACGTATCGGCCACGTGGCTGAGGTGCCACTTGTTAAATTCGTCAGCACTGCAGAATTGCGGTGAACCCTTCGAGACTAAAAAGATTTTAAAGTCCGACACAGAATACGGCACGGTCGACTGTGCCTTTCTCTTTGCTCACGAATTCTGCTTAAACATCTGCATCCATTATAATGTACCGGGCAATCCCCGGGTATTTTGTCATATTCTGATAGCAGACGCGCGTGAAACTATTCACCTAAATCTAACCGGTCGGCACTTTACGCCGTACATGGTTATAGATGCGCCCTCGGCTCCAGTTCGATCGCTGAGCGGCCGGAACTCACCGCCGTCCAGCGATGACAAATATCCAGAGCCGAAATCGCCTGTGCTTGGCAGGAAGCGGACATCGAAAAGAAACGCCCCGAAAGCAGCTGTGAGACCTATCCCGGGTAGAGGCCGCGGGAGCGGCGCAGCACAGCCAGTATCGGATCAGGGCAACGTATCTCCGAGCGCAGCCAACGCAGCAGAGCGTCTAGCAGAGCAAAGAAGTCAAGGCCGGGAATTAGCATCTCCGATGTCGTTCAACGATATTAAGTCACCGCCGGGGTAACGACGGCTTAACAGACGCGAGCGAGGAGCAGATGAGCAACGCGATTCCCGCGGCTAAAAAGCCGGGCAATGCTATGTCTCAGCGAGGCTTTGAGCAACTAGCACTTAGTGCTGATGCACCCGTCGGGTACGCAAGCGGCGAAAACGATTCGGGCTCCGACGCCCACGGAATTCCCCCTGCCGCGGTATCAGCTGCGCTCAGGGACGACAAAATAAAACGCTACGTCGTGGCCAGCGCGAGGCCTCCACGTGAGATACCTCCGTGGTCGGTTCCCGAGGGTCAGAACCCGCCGCCATTCGTGCACTTGCAGGCTCTCACCGAGCACCCGTTCCGGTTCAATGAGAACTTAGTTTATTTAAGTTTATATCTACCGAGGTGCAAGAGTCTTTAATCGAGCTCGGGTACCTGAATGCAAGTGACTTAACTGAAAAAGAATTTAAATTTGGCGAAATAAATGTCACGAATTGTAAAAATTTCAAACTCTTTGGAGTTTACATAAAATCCTTCTTTGAGGACCGGCCGCTTCGTGCAGATTTGCGTAAGTGCCTGCGCACACTCCGAAACGTGTTAACTAAGGAAAACGTACAGAGTTTCGCGGTGATCAAGGATCTGGCTATGTTAACGCCGACGGAATGGTCGAAGTTCGTCGATCCATTCGATTGCTCGTTCGCAAACAAGCCAGTAGTCGCAGTCCTATTAGACAACAATCTGCCCGTGCCCTCAGTATCTCAGCGGTTCAAATTAATAAGAGAATACCACGAGGCCGCGTTAGGGGGACACCGAGGCATGGCAAAGACATACAGTAAGATAGCTACCGATTTTTATTGGCGCAATATGCGCTATGACGTTAAATAATTCGTCGCGAGATGCGCAACATGCCAGTGTAATAAATTAGTTCGTGTAAAAACTCGGCTCCCGTTGCAAATTAGCAATACCCCGTCGATGCCGTTTGCGCAAATAGGTAATTCGCGCTGTTATTACTTTATTATTTATTATTTTTATTGATTATTATTATCTCTAAAAAAATCAACTCTTAAAAAAGTAAAAGGTTAGGCGAGTTTGATATATTCCACAACAAAATTACAGATAGAAAAGATTAAATATAATAAACTTGACTTTGTTGGATTGATCTCAGTTCTTTTCTATCTGTAATTTTGTTGCTGAATATATCAAACTTGCCTAATCTTTTACTATTTTAAGAGTTCATTTTTTTAGAGATTTCAATCTTTTTTTTTTTAATTTTTTAGAGTATTTCATATTCAAAGTCGTAAAAATAAAATATAAGCATCTTTAGCACCATTCGACCACTGATTGTTCTAAACTTCTTCTACCATCACTGATTGTTCTAAATACATCACCCTCGAATTATTTCTACACCTAGACACCAAAAACCACGGGGCTAACTGCCTAGACGTCGTTATCGGCCACCCTGTACCTCTAGACACCTTCCTCGAATGATTTTTACACCTAGACCCAAAAACCACGGAGCGCGCCACCTAGACCTTGTCATCGGCTACCCTGGCAAGCTAGTTACTGTTACAACTCCGGAACGCAGAGTAAGCACTGTATTATTATATTTTCTTGAAAAAGCAATTCTCATCTGTATATAGCTTTGCGTCCAACTTACGGTCCTAAAACTTCTTGCGACTAACTTAACGCCCACGTAAAAAGTCTCACATGGTTCCCATATGGGGATTATGTGTTAGCCATGTGGTAACCATGTGGTAACCACATGGTAATGATGTGCGAACGACATGGAAACGACATGGTAATCATGTGTGATTTTGCTGTGGCTTCCCACGTATAACCACATGGATGCCATGTGGTCCTCATATGATTGCCGCATGATTACTACATAATTGCCACAAACTAAAAAATTATATTTTGGAGTATTGTCATGTACACATGTGGTTATTACATGGTTGCCACGTGATTACCATATGGTTACCACATGGCAACCGCACGGTTATCGCATGGTAACCAAATGGCTATCGCATGGTTATCACATGATTACTACATGATTATCTTGCTTTCTCCTCGTAAATATTTTTATAAAAATATGTTGGTGGCCTACGTAATTATGCGTCAATTATATTTATTGAAAAAAGGAAATAATAAAAATGGTAATAGCATAAATAACACTTATTTTATTTATAGCTTTTTTTAATTAAGTACATAAATTTAAAAATTTATAAATGATTACATTAGAATTTTATGTAATCAAACGTACCGTAACAAATACAACAATAATGTATAAAAAATAAATAATTTTCTTTTTCTTTTTGTCTAATGATCTACTTTTTTTTCATAGAATCCATTGATCTAGAACACTTTTTTTTGGCATATTGTCCTTATTTTGATAAAATTAAAAATCAGTCTTTTTATAGTATAATGTAAAATTAGTTTTCTTGCAGCTCCTCCAACAAATTTTTTCTCAAATCTTTTATTTTATGTCCTAAAGAGCGATTAAATTTTCTCATGAGTTTTCCTTGTTTATTATCATCATATTTTTTTTCAGATAGATAATCTTGAAATAACTCTGAAATGTAAATTTTATAATATTACTAGCCATAGTAATAGTCGTAGT
>QLSS01000993.1:0-19099 GCA_024372645.1 Trichomalopsis sarcophagae | reverse complement strand
CCCACGCAGCGGCGCCGCGCGGCCGCCGCGCACACTTCCCCTCACGCGCTTCTCCGCCGGGCGCTGTGGTGGGGGAATTTTCTTTTCCCGACTAGGAAATTGAAAACTGAAGGAAAATTTTCCGGACCAATTCCCTTTGACTCAGTTTTTCGCGCTGATTACTATGGTATAAAAATGTTGTATTGTTTCAGAATCACCCAGTATATATATATATATATATATATTCTCTCTCACCTCCTGTCTATGAGTGCTACAAAGGTGCAAAGCTGCCATTTGGGAGTACATAATTAACTCCGCCAAGAAACTTGAATTGTAGCTTTGAGGTTATCTTTTGTTTTTGTGTTATCTTTTGTCTACTCTTGCTTATTCTAGTGATTCATTTTAACTACTAAATGCTGTATAGGTATTGATTATTTTAAAATTTATGTATTTATTGAAATATGTAGAGTGAAATTAGTGATTATGTAATCATATGATCTGTAAAAAAGAGTTGATAATGTTGTAATCTAATTATTGCTTTTCATCAGTTCATCATGCATGTACAATCCTGGAATTGATTCGTACTGTCTGGCTATTATAGCTTGGTGTTGCTGGTTACGTCAAACACCGAGGAGCGACTCTGGATTTCTTTTGGGCACTGTTTAGGCAGTGTAGGCTGACATTGCTAACTTCGTCAAGAATATCAAGATTACCCTGGAGGTGGATTTACTCACTCTCTCTCCCTCTCTCTGGTTGGTGTGCTTTTTGGCATTTCTGGGTAGTTCACCAACATGTGATTCTGTACATGGATTAATTGTTACATCCTGACTGCTAAATCATTTATAATAATCAAATCGTACTGAATGGTGTAGTGGCAAGGCTCTAATATTCAAAACTAGTTAGTATGCGCCTAACACTCTCACTGTTTTAGTTAATAAATATTTAAACCTTACCTTTTTGTGCTTTAATCAGGTTGATTTATAAATAAAGTAATGTTACTGCTTTAACTGTTTATGCGGAAACTGTTTATTTCTTTATTCTTATAATCGTATTTATACTTGTCGTTATGAGTATGTATTAGACTCTTTAATTTTTAGTTTGTACTTATCACCAATTGTCGGACTGGCGCACAGTGTCGGAAATTGGACAAAATTCGCTCAACTGCTGGTTTTGCAAGGTATCCCCCTAAAACCACTTGAAAAGGTTTCCCTGATACTCCTAAAAACAGGTGTCACTGCGATAATTTTGATATTTTCATTCCCGCATTTGTAGGCAACGATAGACCAATGACACCTCATTTCACCATATATATATATATATATATATATATATCCAAATAGTCTTATGACTTTTTTCATCGATACTCTTCAAGTTATAGGGGGTCAAAAGCAGGTGCTAAGCATTTTCTGCGTTTTTTGCCTATTTTGAATGATTGATAACTGCTCAGGGAAGCATTTTTCACTATAGACATAGGAATACTTTTTTTGTAAAATTTTCTCACCTTTTCAATAAAAATATCCTTAAAGTCATATATATATATATATATATGTTTAGGCTACCTTATTTGCAATTTAAACCTTTAAATCCGAAATTCTGCTGGTTCGATCTCGTGGATCCAGACCAAAAAATTCATGGAGATGCCTTTTTAAAGTAAAAAAATATCTATTAAGTTTTAGAGTGGGTCTGACCTTCTACTAGAAGTTATACATCAAAGAAACATAATATGTTATGATGATTAACTACAATTATATATATAAGTACTGTACATCGATTGTGTATCTTCTATCCATCTCCAACTTCACCTTTATCGATATTCCTATTTTCTATATTTCTTATGTCTATTTCTACCTCGTTCTACATTCAGCCCTTTAATCCAGTTTTAGTTATATCTCTATCTCTATTTTCAGCCCATGGTTTCTTTATTTTTCCACGCAATCTGCATTTTCTTTCTTTTATTATTTTTCGAGTATTCGTTTTCTCGATTTCTAATCTGAATCTTGTTTGTATCTTTAGTTCATTATTTTTTATCTTTTTTTCCTTTTCTTAGGTATTACATTTTTTCTGCCTAACCTAAATATCTACTTTACTCGATTATCATAGATTTATAATTATCTGATAGACCTAGATTTAGTTTAAACGTATTTTGGTTAGAGTAAAAGATTTATAAGTTTATCAATTTGGCATATCCAATCACACGGATGAATTTTATCATGATGTTTTGATAGTTATAAGCTGTAATATAGAATTGACTCCATTTAGTTATCGTTTCTTTCATAGTACGATTTAAGCCCCTTTACCACGATAAGGTAGAAGTCCTAAAAAGGGGATTTTTCTTTTTTTTTTGGTTATGTATTTTTATATTTTTTAATTTTTTATTGCATTTCATTCTTTTTTGTATTATGTTTGTCGTAATTTCATTTTCACTGTGATTCGTATATTTATATACGTTTAATTTGTTATTTCTTTTATAGTTTATAGCTATAATATTTAGTTATTCCATTTCCTCAGATGTGATTATAAATTTTGTAGCTTCAGAGGTTAATTGTTGTTCAATTTTTTTGAACGTTTTCGACAACTGCTTATGACTGGGTCTGATGAAACCATAAAATAATGTATTATATCTTCATTCGTTTGAGACCTTTGGAACATCCTGTTATGTTCAGCACGAGCTTTCCGAAATATTTTGTTGGAAGCTTCCTGCGCTTCTTTAGAATAATATCCTATAGGTTTTGGAAATTCAATCATTATATCACATCCGTGTATGAGGATTTTATGTACAGATGGTGGCATTTTGTACCAGGGGTACATTTCTACACATCTTTTAGCCGTCTCTAAGCAGTAATCTTTGAATAATACTAAGTTAACTATTTTTTTATATGATATTATTTGCAGAATTACGTACAATCTAGATAAAAATTCCTCATTAACGCCTATTATTTTAGATACCTCTTTTGATTGAGCAAATAAAGTACGCGCAACATTTCCCGTATTCGTGGTACCTGCACCTTGTTTAACTACGTCAACTGTTATTCTCAGTCTACTTCTTAACGACTTCTGAATTTCTGATTTTCTCACTTTCTTTAACTCTTTATTGACAGATCCTCTTACTTCTCCCTTCTGAAAATCTAGATTATAAGAAATATGCAGTGCATACTCCACAAATCGAATCCAACTATGTAATATGGGAAAGCTAAATTTGTAAAATTCTGTATGACAATGAAGACCTAAGACATGATCTATATCATTCATCTTCTTAGGTCCAACTCCACAAATGTTACAGCGACTAGAAGCTTTTAGATTTGTTATAACATTGCCCGCTTTACCATCAATCATGGTACACTTCAAATCAAATTTCACATTGAACGTCATATCTATAAAATCTATGATATAATTTTGGACTGACAATAAAACATAGCCAAGGTTTTTCATTAATCCACAAAATTTCTTCATCAATAGTTTTGAGTTCAAGAGGCACAAAAGTTGTAATGAACACAGATGCATCTGTAAAATCTTGTGGATCATTAATTTCTGTATCACTGTCACTTGAATTCAAAATCATAGTATTATTTGTAAAAGACTGCCTTGTTGTTTGCTGTCCGGAGCTCCGATCCACACCCCACTTTCCTGAAAAAATAACATTTTGATTTGAAGCTTGTAATGCATCTATGTTTAATGTCATCAAAATTCTCTTTAAGGTATGATCAAGCAAAGATATTATATGAACTTTGGCTCCAGAATCAGAAAAATCTATGTGTTAGGGTAACAAGCCTTCTTGGCATCGTTAATCGACGAATAAGTTGGGTATAACGTGCCTCCATGCATATTATTGGTATAATCTTGCAATTTTGTATACTTGCGTATTGATAAATCTAAATCTAGGTACATGGCTAATATACCAATATATTAATAAGGCTTTATTAATATATTGACTATCAAAGGGAGCTTCGTGTTTAATTTTAAGTGCTGTAACTAGCTCTTCTTTTGTATATGTTCTTCAGCCAAGTCAATTGCTCGTCTACGTTTTGTTTTTGAAGATCCTTCTTCATAAGACAAAAGCGGTCTTCCTACTTTTTTGGAATTTAAATTTATTTTCGATTGAGATAGATTAATATTACTAACTGATGTATCCAAATTTAAAGAATCGGCATCTTCGCATTCTAAAGTAAAAGTTTTCTCAAGAAATTCTTTATATTTTGACAGAAAGATATCTTTTTTACGGGTAACGATTACCCATTTACGTTTATATTGAATCATAAAGTTTGTCTTTAAGAATTCAAGCAATTTTTTTTCCTCATTTTCTGAAATTTTATATTTTAATTTGAGATCTTTCAAAATAAATTCAGCAGAAGACTCTGAGGGTTTTTTATTATCCTATATCAAATTACAAAAATATGAATATTTAGCAATTTAAAACTTTTTTTTTAATGTTCAGCTTTTAAAACGTTACATAAACATTTCTAACTTTGTTAATGGCTCAGTATTAGTATATTTAAAACAAATCAATAATAGTATATATTATCTGCAAATAACGATTATAATGAGACTTCTATTTTTAACAATTATTTACTGAAGCACTGTATATCGCCACTTTCATAATTAATTGTCCTCTAAAATAGTAGTAAAAAATAATTATATAAAATCTTCGTTTATATTGCTTTACAAGTTTATTTTTAAATTCGTATTATTAACAGAGAAATAGACATGTAAATTCATCTTTTTATAGAAAAGAAACTGTAGCTGTGAATAAGATGTATACTTCTATTACATCTTATTTATATTATTTTTAGTATATTTATATTTTATTTATATGATTTATATGAATTAACATGGTATTAATACACAATGACACTTAAATTTTCAGATAATGATTTTATTAATATTATTAAACTTCAAAACAACTTATTATGTTGAAGCTTGATACTTTTAGTTTTCTTACTACTAGTAACAGTTTTAGTCTGCTGCGATTTCAAATACGAATAATGTAGCTCTTATTATAATTTTTATAAAAATTATATTTAAAAATATAATACTTTAAGATACTTTAAGAACAACAGCATGTACCTATAATTGTAAAGCCATATATGTTTGAAGTGCTATAACTTGTGTATTCACAAAGTTCGATATAATGGTAAAAATGGTTTAACATTGGAAAATAGAGATATAATTATTATTATCATACAAGACATAAATCATCGCTCTTGTATGTAATTTATTCTATAAATAAGCACGTTATCAGTCAATCGAAGTGCATATAGTTAATACTTTTATTTTTTTCTTATTTTTATTGCAATAGAAATAAAAAAAACCGCTGCCAATTCATTGGCACGTAGCTTCCTCCAACTTAATTTATAGTTCCAATAAAGAAAATATTGTTTAATACATAGTAGTATGTTAATGCTTTTTTAAATATTTTTAAATAAATTTTCCAAATGCAAACTTAAAAAAATACGTAGCCTAATAATTAAATTTATGTTATATTCAAATATTATATTTGTTACAAACAAAAAAACAAATATCTGTGAAATCAAGAGCCAAAAAAATTAATATAGCAATAAGTTTGAGAATATGTTCTATAGATATCCAAATGGTCTTATGAAAATCTCACGTGATTTTCACGTGGTAATCACGGGATTTTTTCCTTAGACATTAATTAATTACGTGATTACTCACGTGATTATAAAGCAATGTATCTCGCGATTAATCATAGGATTAATCACGTGACTACTCACGCAATTAATTACAGAATTAATCATTATATGTTTGTTTGATGTATAACTTCTAGTAGAAGGTCAGACCCACTCTAAAACTTAATAGATATTTTTTTACTTTAAAAAGGCATCTCCATGAATTTTTTGGTCTGGATCCACGAGATCGAACCAGCAGAATTTCGGATTTAAAGGTTTAAATTGCAAATAAGGTAGCCTAAACATATATATATGACTTTAAGGATATTTTTATTGAAAAGGTAAGAAAATTTTACAAAAAAAAGTATTCCTATGTCTATAGTGAAAAATGCTTCCCTGAGCAGTTATCAATCATTCAAAATAGGCAAAAAACGCAGAAAATGCTTAGCACCTGCTTTTGACCCCCTATAACTCGAAGAGTATCGATGAAAAAAGTCTGAAAAAATTCATAAGACTATTTGGATATCTATATATATATATATATATATATATATATATATATATATATACAACTTTACACGATTATACCACGTCGAGATAATCTTGGAACTGGATTCATATGTTTTGTAGGAGTTTTAATTGATGTTTTAAACATTTCAACACGTCGTTGGAAATGGATTTTTACTATCTGACATGGTAGTATTCAAAATATTACAATTACTTGTGTTGTATGTATTTTTTTAATAACTTTCAATTTAAATGATAAGTGCTAGTTATAAATTCAGTAACATAATATGTTTAATTTCTTGCGGATATCTTTTTTGTAATTGTTTGATATACTTATAGTTTTCTATTCGTAACCAAACAATGTGACTAAATGTTATTTTGCAGTGTTCATATTCAAATCTTCTTTATTGAAAATTATTATTCTAAGAGATTCATATTCATGAGAAAATAATCGTTCCAAGCATTCCATAATTACTTGTAAGTATGAGTTACTAATATATTTTTCTGTATGTTCAGGTATGCAAGTAATGCTACATTACTTGGCATCGCTTGTGCATCTGATTACCACAAAAGCTATTGATCGTGTTGATGGCTATCTTTGAACAAAATCAAATTGAACTCAGTGAAAAATAATTAATAATTATTTGTGAGTATAAGTTTTTAATATCATTTCTTTTGTTTTATTATGTGTATAGAGAATACTACAACTGCATATATTACAATATGCTGGATGGAAAGAGTAGGTACCAGGGCACTATAGTTATACGACACCTACACTGAATTTTTATTAATGTACAACTCGGGTACAATTATTTTCATATAATTCATGTGATTTTATGTAATTAGTGCAATTAATATTATTTTAGATGCAGTACTTATAGAATGCAAATTATACGCTATACATAATCTTACAGAAGACCCCACATTGATCATTTTCACAAATGAAAAGAATGTGGATGCATCACGAGAAAACATTTCAAGCGATAAAAGGAATGTTACGAATTTCCAGCAGTGTAAATAAGCATTCTAGCATGTGTAATTTCATTAGTAGAACTACAATTCTAGCTTTTTGCATTAGTGCTTCATTAACGGCAGGCTTGACATCGATTTTTCCGATGCAGGACTCCGATTCCGCTACAATTTAATGCTTGCTATGCTCAGGGAAAACTGCACGATGCTAAAATGGACTATTATCCCACAGGTAGGCGTGACATGACGGATTAATGCAGTTAGCGCAGAATATAGAATATTTATTACATTGTATTACATACTACTATCTAGTTCAACGATTTAGCAGATATTGTCTATAGATAATATGCATAATAGTGCAGAATGATCGTTCAAGCCGCAATAAATTGTACCTGAACCCATTCGAACACTTACTATAGCTTGTTGAGTGTATTAGATAAAAATTAAATATTTTGCCTGGTATCGGTGTTTGATAAAAATATGAAAATTATCTATTTTAACCATAAGACTGATGAAACTTATTTGAACTTATAGAGCAGCTCAAGGTATTTCCAAAAAGTATATTAATTAGCATAATCTTTGGATTTGTAATTCAAATGCTATTGAAATAAATTGAAGACAATTTTTGTCTTTAGTTTATATTTTTCAGTTTTATAGTAGTTTTATTTTCTTATAGCTCCTGAACCACAAATCCAAACTAAGTGATTAATATACTTTTTGGAAATGCCACTAGTTGCTTTCTAAGTTGAAATAATTATCATCATTATTATAATTACAATTTACTATTTTAATATTTTGACTAACACCAACACCAATGCAAAACTAAAAATTTTGATCAATTATATTCGAAAAGCTACAGTGGGTGTTCGGATGAGTTCATATATTAGTTTATTTTAATTTAATAAGATATCGTAAACGATTGAGTCTTGGTAATGGTGTATAACCAAAATAAAGTAATATATGAGCTCAGTCAAACACATAGTGTACCTTGTCGAGTGTACTAGATTTTGCATGGCATCAGTGTTCGGTCAAAATATGAAAATAGTCAATTGTAATGATAATGATGATTATTATTTCAACGTACAAAGCAACTAGTGGCATTTCCAAAAAGTATATTAATCACTTAGTTTGGATTTGTGGTTCAGGAGCTATAAGAAAATAAAACTGTTATAAAACTGAAAAATATGAACCAAGACCAAATATTGTTTTCAATTTTTTCAATAGCATTTGAATTACAAATCCAAAGATTATGCTAATTAATATACTTTTTGGAAATACCATGAGCTGCGATATAAGTTTAAATAAGTTTTATCAGTCATATGGTTAAAATAGATAATTTTCATATTTTGACCAATCACAGATACCAGGCAAAATATTAAATTTTGATCTAATACACTTCACAAGCCATAGTAAGTATTCGAATGGGCTCAGGTACAATTAATTGCTGCTTGACCGATCATTTATCACTATTATGCATATAATTTATAAATAATATGTACTAAATTGTTGAACTCAATAGAAATGTAATGTAATGCATTATTCTATATTCTGCAGTAACGGCATAAATACGGAATGTCATGATTGTCCGTGGCACTATAGCAGCCTTACTGAAAAAAGGCAGATGACAGTCAACTGATGTGACTTTGCAACCTTCAATATATTTATTCTAACTTGTTTAAAATAAGTCAAATATAAAAAGTAAAAATATAAAAAAAAACTATGATATTCACATATTGCAAAAATCATGTAATCCATCAGGATGATAACACCAAAATTGTAGATGTGAGCTCCAACATTTTTTTTCATAATTTAATTTAAATAAAAGATTTTTTAAATTATAAAAAAAATTACAGTACGATATAAAACCATCAGAAATACTGATTTTTTGCATGTGTAATTTGTCTTTTCTCTATTACTCGCACTTTTTTTTTAATAATGCATGTTTACTTTGTTTTGTATTACTAAATTATTACTATTTAATGCAATGATATACAATAAAAAAAAGGTATATGGAATAAGAATGAAATGAATATTTACACAATGAATATATGTATGAAACAAAATTATGCAAACAAAACTGATATAGATTACAGAAACATCTTTACACAAATTATTCCTATTGCATGCTCTATCGCACACGCCTTTTTATATTTTTTAGTGTATGCTTATTTTTGTTGTGTTTTTTATTATTATTATAAGTAATTCTGCAAAATAATTGTATATAATATCCAATCAAATATACAAAATTACAAAGATTGATCAGAAAAAAGAAGAAAATATAGTATACATGGTAAAGTGCATTGTACATATGCCTTCATGATTTATCTCAATGGAGTTCAAAAGAGAATGAACATTGAAATACACAAAAAAGATATTTAACATTGCGACGTGCAGCCCGTCTGGCTGCACGCGTACACTAATGCACTCCCGAAAAACACCCGAAAATACCTGCTGCAACTCGTGAGCAGCAGTAAATCACCCGCGAACGGTTGTGGTTGTTTCTTGAGGTGTATAACCTCACCTGCTAACCGCGTGGAGCAGCGGTGGCTCCCCTGCGGTCTAGCAGGAGACTACAGACTACAGAGTAAAGTAGCGCCACGTTGTTGTTGCCAGGTGTAGTGGGCTGCTGTACCGATACAGCAGCCACACACCTAACCCTGCGAGCACCAGGAGTGGCGACGAATCGATAATAAAATCCACTCCAGAAGAACACCGCGCGCGATCGGAATCGTACTGACGAGTGCGCATCGCCGACGCGCATCAACGTACGCTCCGCTATAGTGCGACGGGCCGCGGGAGAGGGAATAGCGACGATGCGAGAATGAGAGAGAGGGATAACGCGCCGGGATATGGCGCGCGCGGAGAGAGGGACTCGCGCGCGAATATACGTACAGCCGCGAGACTTATGCTGATAGTGGGAGAGCGTATGTACACCACTATCGCGCACCACTATCAGAGCCATGTCGCCGCACTGGGGCAACCCAATGAACATGTGAGAGTCCAGTGCACCGCGCCTACCCGGTGACTGGATTATGACTAATTGCGACATAACGACTATACGGTATAGCATATTCTTACATTGTCTCCCTCTCTCGCTCATTGGACGCGTAAGAAAGAGAGCGTCCGCGTAACTGACGCCGATGATTTCGCGCCAATCCTAATTAATATTGAGGGCGCGAATTAGGGTTTTCCGGAGACGCGCAGGATAGTGAGAAGGAAGAGACTTTCTTCTTCATCAGAATTCTCTCAACCTTAAATCGAGTAGGACGCATCCATAGCAGTACCCAGCACCGATATAATTCCAGAGAAAATAAGACGCAGAGTTGTTGTAGTAGGAAGGCGAAGTATAGATCGAAGGCCGAGTAAGTTGTGGTTGATCTAATATTGGATTTTATTCTAAATGTTTGGTGAGTGGTATTGTACTTCTGAATTATTATCGCATAATGCGCGTTCGTAATTATTTCGCTCGAGTAGGTTGAGACGCGGTCGATCAAACTGATCCCGCCATATTTGACAAACGTTGACACACTATCGATTGCAGTGCAATCCAGCGAGATATCGTAACCATTTTTGCCGTCTGTTGATCGGAAATCGATCTAGATACCGCGCAACAATATTAAGTAGCGGCGCTGTCGATCATCAAGAGATCCAGCATTATCACGGAGAGATTTTAAGACGCTCTGAATCTAATGATCCAGCAACGGTTGGGAGTAATGCGTAGCGACGCTGTTGATCGCTAAGCGATCCGGAAAATATAACGATAACGCCCTAGCCACTGTAGATCTGAAGATCTAGAATAGAACGCGTGTTTATCGGATACGTTGTAACGACAAATCATCCCGTAAGCTATTTTCACGAATAAAGTATTCGAGGGACGTCGTCGCGAAACGAGTATTCTTGGTCGTTACTCAGATTAATACGTTTGCGCCCGTAATTCCAAGTATTCATGATTATTGCCCGTTAGTAGCGCCGTTGATTACGGATCTATCGATATTTTCTATCAGTTTTCGCGTTTTTCAGCACGAATACTAGGGTGACTGGACGGGGGCAACGCTATCTCAAGAGAGTAACGGTCGTACACCATTTTGAGGGTCGCCGCGTCCGTTAGAGCGACGCCGACGCCATATTGGAAGATTCGTGTACGAACGATCGACTCGATTGCATTTTTACGGTTTCATTAATTAATATTACAAGTTCGTTGTTCTTAGAGTAACGTCATTGCCTTTATTTGTGAGGATTATTAATAATGAGATTTGTTAATCAAGATTAAAAGCACGCGAGAATTCTAGTCTCGGTATGATTAAACAATTTGTATACGGGCGAATTCCGTTCCGTAATGGGGGTTGAAGAATATACGAATAATTGTTACCAAATATAACAGTGTGAATCAAACTTTATTTGGGACCTTCGCCACGCCAGGCATCCCTGTTCCTAAAACCTACGATTTGTCCCCCTCTGAAGATATAAGAGTCCGCGGTACGAAGTAGAGTCAAAACAATAGAGTATATGATTGTTAGCGTCACCAAAGTCTGGTTATAAAAAGCGCAACATCACAACATATAATAATAAACAAATGCAAAAACAACAGTCATATTACCGTTGCAAAAAAATTAATTATTCGTTTGTTGGAATTAGTAAAAGTGTTGGAAATTATTATGTCAAAATCACGTAACTTTTATATAATAGTTTGGGATTGGACTATTAAATTCTATAAAATAATATTTTTTATACTTTCTGTTGCTGTAAGTAAAATAACAAAATCACAATTTTTTTAACAGGGCTGATTGTGTTACATACTATTACCTTTTTTAATTTAGGCTCCATCTACTGGCGGATCTTCGTTCTGATAGATGGCTCCATCATACAATGTCATATACCACGTGACGGAAGTAGTATATCCTACAACTCGCGATTTCTGGCTACGACATCCCCTTAAGTGCTTTAATTTTTAATACGTAGTTGCTTTGTTCGCCTTTTTCTGATGTGCCAACGTGTTGTTTAAATAAATTATTGCTTTCTGGGAGCATTAGGTAGTTGGGTTTAAGCGCTTTGGTTTTAGATTTTATTCCCTCGCTTTCCTCCGATGAGCCGAGGTGTTGTTCAAATGAATTATTGCTCTCGGTGAGCTGGGAGTAGCTAGGTTTGAAGACTTTGGTTTTTTATTTAATTCTCGGTTCGCCCGTCATTTTTCGCTCTCATCTGAGCTCATATCTCAAGTGAACTTTTTCAATAGGGGAGGTAAACACGCGCAACAGCGAATGTTTGCTATAGTTTCTTACTCTTAATCTCGGTATTGTCTGAAGTTGGCCATTTGTTGTCGTTTTATGCACTTCCGGTCATCAACCCTGTCCGGCCACCACACCAGCTAGCAGACGAAAAATCTTATCCTGTTAATCGTTTCTCTCTAGAGTACTCTTCTAACCTCTATATTCTCTATGAACATCAAATAAATTTTAGTAATTTCTAATTATTCTAAATAATAGATTTTTATTTCTGATTTATGAATTTACATTATTCATATTATTGTTAATTACCTTTATTTATTTAAGATTCAAGATTACGATGAAAATTAAGTTAATACCGTTAGTTTTATTTCAATAAATCGATACAAATATTATACAAACTGCTTATTTTTAAATCAACCTCATTTTTATTGGACCTTAAATATGCATACCAATTTTTCAAAAACTATGTTTAATATTATGAAAAGGTATAAGAGCAGCAATCAAAGAATTCCAAAGGTATTAGTTTTATTTACATTAATTGTATAAAAAAATTTATTAGGTTTCTTTTATTCATACGAATTACATCTCATCGATGAATTAATAATATAATTTCTTTAAAAGAGTTCAAGACAAAATTGCTGTAAATTCTTTAAAAGTAAGACTTCACAGCTGCTGCTATATCTATGCCAAATAGCTACTTCAGGTATCGCAGCATAACTATATAACCAATTTCCGCATTAAAAATGTTTTACTACAAATAATTTGATTCACACACTAATAATTTGATTTAAACAAAAAATTTTTAATAACAATATATAAAAATTTTAGAGCTTATAGCTAGTGTTTTGGTGTTATCATCCGGATAGTAAAACCGTATTGGCCCTTATTGTGTGATTTTTATAAATTCTATTAATTTAAAACATCATCGAAAAAATATACTGAAGGTTACGAAATTTTTAATGATTATCACCTAATAATCAGCTGATTATCATTAGCATTTCATCTCATATAAACGCATATTTGTAACTAGCAGCTTAAATAAAAATATTAAGCTGATTTTACCTCATAATCAGCTAACGTTTTGACACGATTATCAGCAGATCATCATCGGATTATTAGTTATTAATCAGCTAATTGTAATCTGCTCTTTCTCAGAATTGGCATTTAAAAGTAAATAAATGACAAAATTTTGAAAAATTGATGGATTATTATTTTACATATGTCCAAAACTTTGTGGTTTGGATGGTAATGTTTCAAAAGAGTCAAGGGTAAATGGTACCAAGTGCAATTATTTATATTTATTTTATGATATACAGGTAAATTACCGTAAGCATGCATGGAAAGGCATGTAAACTTCATTCCAGGAGACCAATATCTATAAGAAGTAATGGATATTTAAAATTTAACGTAACAAAAATAAATTGTTATTGCGCAAACATTATTGCGAGTGCTTCACGTTCATACGTATGATAATTTTTCGCAGCTTTATTTAGCACTCTTGATACAAATGCTACTGGTCTATCTTCATCAATTTCACCTTGAGACAAGACTGCTCCAAGTGCGACGTTTGGTGCGTCTACTGTAATAATAAACGGTTTAGACATATCTGGGGACCGTAAAACTGGTGCATTACATAATCTCTCCTTTAATATATCAAATGCCTCTTGATGTTTTTCAGTCCAGTTGAATTTTGTATCTTTTTGTAACAAATTTGTGATTGGTTTAGCTATATCAGAAAAATTTTCTATGAATCTTCTATAATATCCTGCTAGTCCCAAAAATTCTCTAACATGTTTAACATTTCTTGGTTTTGGGAATTTATTTATGGCTTCGACCTTTTTAGGATCTGTACTTAATCCATGATCACTTATAATATGTCCCAAAAATTCAACTTCTTTTTGGAAAAATTTACATTTGGTTGTTTCTAATTTCAGTCCTGCTTCTTGAAGTTTTTGTGCAACTAAATTAAATCTCTCATTATGATCTTCAGCTGTGTTATCTACAATAATTATATCATCTATATAAACATAACAAAAACCTTTTTCTATAAATCTCCCAAAGCTTTTGTAAGAATTCTCTGGAATACTCTTGGTGAATTTATTAATCCAAATGCTAGTACTTTAAATTCAAAACGTCCCAATGGATGTACGCTACATGCCAATATATGTATATCAGATTCTTTCATTTTTACCTGATGAAAACCAGGTACCATGTCGATTGTTGTAAAATATTTATTTTTACCTATAGAATCAAATAATTCTGTAATATTAGGTAACAAATATGGATCTTGTATAGTTTTAGCGTTTAATTTGCGATAATCTATTACTAATCTCCACTTCTTTTTACTGTCTTTAGTTAGCCCTTTTTTTGGTACTACCCATGCCGGTGCATTATACGCGCTCGTTGATGATCTAACTAATTCATTTATTAATTTATTTGTTTCACTTATAGCAATTTGCTTAGTGTGTACTCTAATGGAAATTGCATCACATAGATAGGTTTATTATCTGTTAGATTTATCTCGTGCTCTTCTATATTACATACGCCTATTTTTTCCCCTTCTAACCAACAAATATCAGCATTCATTAAAATCAAATCTTCTATAAATTTCCTCTTTTTCCGTATTTAATAATAAACGTTTTCTCTCATTTTTACTTAGTCTTTCAAACTTTTCCGAAGTTTTTGCTCCTTCCGTAGCTAAAAATATTGACCCATGATGTAATGTTTCTTCCTCTCTTGGTAATTCTAAGCTGGATATCCCATTATACGTATCCGTCATATCTTCTATATCAAAAGTTAGAAAACTTATTTGATTTGTGTGTCTCACATATTTTTCCTCGTTTTCGTAACTGACATTATCCTTTAGTGTCTTAATTATTGTAGGATAGTCTGGAATAATATAATCTGCTTCTACGGGTTTTTTATAGTTTTCTAGAGCTTCGTTGATGTTTCCAATAAACTGCTGAATATTAATTTTGGAATCATTAAGAAACTCCGTGAGTTTGACTTTATCCCAGCTACTTGCTCTTGCTTCTTCCTCATTTTCCCTACAAAAATTTAAAGAGCTATTGGCAATGCTTACTGACTCCTCATTTTCTATAAAACCCTTGTTCAAGTTGTTCTGGATTTTTTCCATGGTGTTTAATACTATCTGCATATCATTTTGTATTAATTTTTCTGTTTTTTCCTCTATATTTTCTTCTCTTTCTGGCATTACTTCAGTTATTCTACTAATATTAATTTTTTGCTCGTTTGTTGCTGATTTTAAAATAATCCTTTTATTATTTATTTCTAAATAACCTTTATCTAGTCTTCATTTTTGCTCTAATAAAACTTTTATTCCAATAATCCCGTCATACGGAATTGAAAACTCATCTGGTGCTACATGAAAATCTAAATATATTCCATTTATAGGTATTTTAATAGAACCCAGTGTTTTAATAGCTTTCTGAGTTATTCTTGATATTAATATTTGTTCATTATTATTTATATGATTCATATTTATATTATTCTTCTTAATAATGTTCAGTTGTGCTCCACTATCTACTAGCAACTTATAATTTGTACATTTAACTTGATTTTCTACTTCTATATATTGTAATAAATTTTCCAACTTCAAAACATACGTTTGTATCATAGGTTGATTTTTTATCAGATACTCCTACCTTTTTACTTTCTTCCTTCAATATTATTGGTTTCACAATTTCTTCAATATTAGCTTGTAGTGGGAACGCTTTAATTTCTCTTCCTAGTCGCTCCCTCCTGGAAGAGTATTGTAGTTTCCCTGGTTATTTTTAATTCTGTAACATCTTTCTGCTGTATGATTTAAACCTTTACATATTGTGCAGAATTCCTCTTGCTCTTTTTCTAGCATTTTAATCTGTTCACAGTTATCTATTTTGTGTCCTGATTTGTTGCAATACTCACAAAATGACTGTCTAGATTTTTTCCGATTTTCTAAGGCCGTTTCTTGCATTCTTACATTCTTTACTATGTGTCCTCCTATTTTGCAATACTCACAGAATTTCTTCTGAAAACCTTTGTTATAGTTATTACTGCTAGTTTGCTGTGTTTGTTGTCTGTTTTTAGATTTGTTGCATGTTTTAGCTATGTGACCTATTTCATCACACATTTGGCACTTTAACTGTTGCTTCATTTTATATTCCGCAACAAGAACTTTTGCTCTTTCGCAATCGGCTTCTTCATGTCCGAATGTGTCACAAATCGTACATATTCTAAAAAAAGATCTTCCTTCACCTGCTTTGCAATATTTTATTGTATGCCCTTTTTTATTGCATCTTCTACACACAACTTCTGGGCAATTTTGTACTGCATGGCCTGGATTATCACAGTATTCACATTTTTCAACCTTATTTATCATTGCATTTGAACAACTATTTGGACTATGTCCTGCTTCCTTGCATTTCCAACAGACTTCATATTCGCTTATATATGAGCATTGACTTGCTTCGTGTCCCATTTCTTGACAATATTGGCAGTAATTATTTTGTTTTTTATTAAATTGACATGCGCTGATGGAATGTCCTGGTTGACTACAAAATTTACAAATCAATTTTATTTTATTTGTTACGTTTCTGCAGTTATTAGAAAAATGGTCTGATCCTTTGCAGTATACACATGCTCCTGTACGACAAAAAACGCTTCATGCTTGAAATCACTACATATTTGGCACGTCAGCACTTTTTGTGTTTTTTCTAGTTTATCGTATAGGTTGTTGATGACACTGTTACACATACCTTTTCTATCTTCTAAATCGCTCTCAATTTCTACAGCTGCTTTCGAAATTTCTTGCACTGTTTTTTCTTCACCTAATTCATACTTGATTTCCGTTTTTAGTCCTTTCTTATAGCTTTTGGCTGCTTCGTTATCTAATTTTTCTTCAAATTTTTCTCTTAATGATTAAATATTTATTATACAGTAGTAAGGCGAGCACACTGTGCGACTATTTACAACAGACTGAGCGAATGTACGAGATACTGCAAGCAACTAACGCGTCTATAACTGTGTTGTCTCCATTATTACTCATACATTGACAATGACATGGCATAATCAGTTTTACTACAATTATTTTCTCCATTTTCGTGCATTATGGCACAGTTTTCGTCGATATCGGGCCAGTTTGGCACAATATTGGCACAGTTTGGAATGACATAGGTACACTTTGGCACAGTTTGGTACAGTTTGGTACAAATCAACACATTTAAGTATTCAATATAAAATTTTGTTTAAATAAAATTATTGGAAAATAAAAAATTTGGAACTCACAACTAGTTTTGGTGTTATCATCCGGATGGTAACACCTATTAAGGCCCTCATTATGTAAATTTTATGAATTTTAATAATTAGTGCGTATAATACTTTTACAGTGCGTTTACTTATATAACATTCTATTATACATTATATTAAGTATCAACACTTTTTCTCTGGTTCTCCGGTTATGACACAAAATTTTACAATTGTGGCGAGCAGAAATCGAGACGCGCTCGGAAAACGTTCCGTCACCTGAACTTTATGATAGGGCCCGGATAAGCCCCAACCGACGCTGCGCGGTACGTCGCCGAGCGTCCCGTTGGATTAAGTCATAAAACGTCCACGATATTCGACATTTTCCCAGAGCATATTTTCTGCATCTGCACCACAGATTAGCCTCCCACTCTTTGCGATACTTTCCGAGGTACTTTGGCTACGCGGAGGTACCTTGGACCTCAGTCCTTCCTCGCTTCTCGATCTGTTAATGTCGAGAGACGAGCCCACTGTCACACGTCCGACGAATAAAGAAACAAATAAAACGAACACCGAGTTCTCATTTATGTAGCTTGATATCCTCAAACTTACAAATTGGTGACCCCGACGTGATCCGCGACGTGACAGTGAACAGTGTTATTTCGTGCGCGAAGTGTCAAGAAGCAAGTCAGCAAGATGACGAATGGAAACTTGAACGCATGTAGCTTGATATCCTTAAACCTACACAATTGTTGACAAATACGTGCATGAGCACGGATTTATATTTTAAGCATTTTGCTATTAAGAGAAAACCCCACGCCCAGGTAATGTAATAAACCTTTCGCCCGCTGACCGTTTCGAGACGCGCCGTCTCTGGTCCGCGGATTAGGATGTATCCAGATGTGCAATAAAATGCTTCCGGACCCTTTTTTTTATATGCAGGCGAAATATGCATCTAAGCCGCAATCCTCTGCGTGTGCAGATCTCTGCGGACTGTAGCCCTCAGTTCAGCCCCAGCACTCGACGAGGAAAGACCTCTTACTCTCGAGTCTGCTCTGCGGCAATATTTTTCCTATAACTTGTATTCTTTTTGCTATAATAAATACTGATATTTTTACTCTAATATCAATTGAGTTTATTTTGCTTGATAAAGAGGTCACTCTAATACTAATAAATTCAGAAATATAGATAGTGTGACCCTGAAGGACCGGAGAACCGTAGGAAAAGTGTGCTATGCTTAATATAATGTGTATAATATAATATACAGGGTGAAAAATTTCCTCTACTTTTCAATTTTCCAGTCAGGAAAAAAACTCTCCTTACCACAGCGCCAGGTGGAGAAGCGCGTGAGTTTGTTACGTCCTGAGACGTACAATATACATGCTGTAGTATGCGATTGTGTAAATGTATGTTACTAAATAATGCTGCGTACAATAAATTAAGTAGTCTAGTGGAGTCAACGAATGTACGTTGAATCAACTGAGCTGCAGTCCGATTTTGAACTGCACTCTGCTACGACGCTCCGGGCTGTCGACAGAGCTAGCAGCAACT
>QLSS01000992.1:4080-19280 GCA_024372645.1 Trichomalopsis sarcophagae | reverse complement strand
TCTCTCTCTCTCTCTCTCTCTCTCTCTCTCTCTCTCTCTCTCTCTCCCTCTCTCTGTTCAATTGGGCATTTCCCTCTTGACTCTCTCCCTTGCTCGTAACGTGTGCGGGGCTTGTATACATTGTATAAGCTATTCTGACAATATATGAAATTCGTCTAACCACGATTTATTATTCACTAATCCCGATCCACGCCGCCTCCGCGGCCTCGTATAACAATACGTGCATTCATCTGAGTCGGCCGAGCCATGCCTTCTATACACCGACATTATTAACAATATACAGGGCCCTTCTGATCCTGGTTGTAACGCGAGTTTAAATCGAGCGTTATAAGGTTTAGAAACAATTCGAGGGTGATGAATATTAGAACAATCAGTGATTTCATCTTAGTAATAAAAATGTTACAAAAAAGCTGTGGTCGAATGGTGCTAAAGATGCTTATATTTTACTTTTACGACATTGAATATGAAATACTCTAAACAATTTTTAAAAAAAGGATTAAAATTTATAAAAAAAATTAACTCTTAAAAAAGTAAAATTATTATATTTGATCTTAATGAAGCAAAGAACAACTTTCAAGATAATTACTACGTCACTTGCCATGCCTATTTCATTTTGTTTGTTGGTGAACAACTAAATTTTCTTTTGATATATATTAGAACGTCATGCAAACACTATAAGTACAATGAAACGGGCATGGCAAGTTACGTAGTAATTATCTTGAGAGTTGTTCTTTGCTTCATTATGATTAAATATAATAAACTTTGTTTGATTGATCTCAGTTATTTTCTATCTGTAATTTTGTTGCGAAATATATCAAACTCGCCTAACCGTTTACTTTTTTACGAGTTAATTTTTTTTTTATTTTTTAAGTCTGTTTGATCAAAAATCCTAGAGATATCTCAACTAATATCTATTTGTTTATTGGAGCCTGGGGCATATGCACTCATTATAAAGAGGTTTATTTTTGTTTTGAGTTTAATTTTTATAATTGTGGATTCAATAATATCTAGGTTGTTCAATTTTCTCGTATTAAAGTCTATGTTGTTTCTTATAATGAGTGCTGTGCCTCCTCCATTGTTTCTGGGGTTACTAACTACATTATAATTATCAAATTGCAATTTGTGCTTAGTACTAATTTTTGTCTCGCAAAATGCAATAACATCAGGTTTCAGGTTTATTAGTTATTACTGTTAGCAACAATGTAATTCACATTTATTTCTCCTATGTGCAGATCACATTTCTTTTTAGATTCTATGAGTGATTTTAGTTTCATGATATCTTTAAATGATTATCAATAATTGCAATCTTTTCTTCGTTGCTATTAATAGAATTCTGTAATACTTTATTTTGCTCGTTTACCTGCAGCATAACATTCTCCTTGAAAGAAAAAGTATACAATCAAGTAAGGCAACGCACGGACAAAAGCGAAGATTCTCGGCTTTAGAAGTCAGTCTTTTCTGGATCTTTCTAGGAAAAAGATGGATCTCTAAAGAGAATTCTTGAACTCGCCGGGAGAGGAATCGTGGGACTAGGTATAGGAAGCGATAAAAAGAGCTAACCAGTAGACTTGATCGAGATTGGGTCTTCTCTCGAAGGCATGCCTTCTTCGAACCAGCCAGAGGTAATCGACCGCGCGTCTTCTCCAGAAGTTGAAATCTTGCCGACTCCGAGGAAGAAAACTCCAGAGATGGTTAATCTCGCTTCATCGCTTGACATTTAACTTCAGAATCTGCATGCAGACAAGAGTGCCGAAAAGAAGAAGAAGAAAAAAAAGATATCCGTTCTCAACACTTCTGAGGAGGATTCATCTGATGAATCATGTCCGCAAACGTCTCCAATTTTGCCAGGCCATCTGCCTATCAGAAGATGCTTGATTTACAGCAGCGATGATGACGACGAGTTTCTCTACATTCGTCAGTAGAGAATTTTAATAATCAGCCCTTTTTAGGGCTACCAAATATTTTTTAACGTATAAACAATTGTTTATTTTAATCAGCTCTTTTCAGTCGGTAAGACGTCTGACTCTGAGGGCTAAATTGCAAGGTTCAAATCTTAGCCAAAATTTTTATTTATTATTTCGTTCAAAAAAATAAATAACTATTTTGAATTTATAACAGTGTTCGATGGGTGAGTTGGTAAAACGCTCGACTCGCAACGATCTCCTGTTCAACTCCCCGCAATATCAAAAAAATTTTTCTCACTTCGCAGTGAATTAGAAAAAAATTTTGTGAAGTGAAGTAGTATTACCATGAAGTGATATCACCATAAAGTGGTATCACCATAACTTATCTACTAAACTCATTTGAAGCATCTGACGAGGATGAGAAAAGGGCTTCTTTTCCGCTTTGCACTAAAAATTGGAAGTTTCTCCACTTAAAACGAGATTTTTCGGCTTCAGAATTAATTTGTTGATAAATCTAACTATGAATTCGGATTCTGTGTCGAAATTTATATAAGAAATGATACATTAGAACCCTCTATTTTTTGTTAGGTAGATGCTTAAGCTAACGCGATTTCGCAAATAACAATATTTACGAAAAAAGATGACCTTACAGGCACGGGTAAAAAATTTTTTTTTAATCCCGGACCGGTTTCCTTCTCATTTTTTTTTGTACAAAAGAAGTGATTCAAGGCTGGGGAGCGAAGATTCCTGCAACTTGAGAAATAAGGAACACCCTAATACACACCCACACACACACACACACACACACACACACACATATATATATATATATTTATATATGAGTGGCTCTCTGTGAAATCAAAGATAAAAATTTTAATTTTTGCCCAAACTGTATATATGTTCTACATGTTGTACCTTATTCAAAAAAAAAATTTCAGCGCCATTCCTTCACTTGGCTTCGTTATAGTTGGTCAAAGTTGGGATTTCAAGCAATTTTTGAATTTTTTGGCCTATTTTCAATGATTTGTAGCTCACAAGGGATGCATTTTTAAGTAAAACTACCCAGATACTTTTTTTGTAAAATTTTCTATATATATATATATATATATATATATATATATATTGTGACGAGCGAACGTGAATTCGTATTTCGCGCGCTCGCCCCGTTGCGCGACCATTTCATGCTTAAGGCGACGTTGCCAGCTCGGCGATACTCGGGAAGCGCACGCGGACTGAGCGCGCGTGACAGACAGGCAAAAGCGCTAGGATGACCTAGACGTGTGCGAGCTGTGGAGTCGGCATTGCACAGACGGCTAACGTCCGTCGTCGACTCCAGCATCATCGAGGGATAGCCGTGCGGAGATAAAAGAGTGAGTAATCCCCCTCGTTGACGCGACAGCATCTTCGCGGCTGTCGCGCTAAAGCCCAGTTGCCCCGTGACAAACTGGCGCCTCAACTTGTAGAGGTCAGAGGGGCGCGAAATATGCATAAGCGACGAGGAAAAACGCTCGAAGAGATATTCGGTCGAGCCGAATTCGCCGCGGCGTGTAGCAACAACTTACACGACGAGCAGCGAGCAGCGGCGAGAGAACGAAGAGCTAGCAAGCGAGCGGCGCGGACGTAATCAGCGCTTGTTTACATCGCGCGCGGGCTAGCGCAGTAGCGGCGCGATCCATAATCTGTGCTGTGTGAGCGCGATTGCACAGGACTCGGAGAGGGGGCTTTTCTCGGTGTTTCGCGACAAATTGAGGTAGCCCTAGTGGCAGGCCTACGCGACGAGAAGACACAAATAATTTTTCTATTTATCCATGAATTTTCCGGGTTGAATAACCGGACTGAAAGCACCGACGGTCTCAATACTCGAGTCGAGGCTGCCGCGCCGGCATAAACAGGGCTTCGGAGAGGCGCGCAACGGTTCGAAGTTGCGCGCACCAAAAGTAAATACGCTTGATATAAACAGGCGACGGCTCGCCGTGCGGGACGGCGAGCAGGTTAGAAATTTAATTTTTGGCTACCGAGCGCGGGGGCGATCGTACTCACTCACAAAGCGTGGAGTCGAGAGCGTGTGTTAGTTAGGCATTTTCGCGTTTTCAGCATAGGAAATATTGTAAAAATTCTTGTAAAATAGTAACAGGAGTGGCAGTGTCACCGGTCGGATTATCGAGTGGCTCGACACGAGGTCGACACCCACAACATCAATTCATTTTTTTTTCGGTTATGAATTTAGCGAGCAACAAGATAAGCAGGATTTGTATCATCTTTTTGTTTTCTTTTTTTTTCTCCCCGCCTGCTACTTGTCGCACCGACTGGGGACACACAACGGCGTAAGCGAGCGTAACGCATAGCTAGGACTAGCTCGACTCTAGCTAGCAATACTTGTTGCTAAAGCGTAAGCAGAATAAATAATTTAGAAGAAACCCAGATGATGTTGAACGGCATGGAAGACGACGGTGGAAACTGGGTACTGAACCTCACCAGGGGCGAGCTGCAACAAACATTGTCGAGCCTATGACTACGGCAGGACGGAAATGCAGAGGACCAATAGGTGCGTCTGCACAGGTGGCTGATGGGCGAATATGACCTGTCGGACTTCGAGCCGACAGGCGAACTAGAAGCCGCGGCAGTAAAACAAGAGAGTAAAATAATTCGCATCCACTGGAAGAGCTGATTACGCACCCAGGAACCCAAGGACGACTACAGAGAACGTTAGACAACGCCGTCGAAGAGAACGTCGTCGCACCAGAAAATGTACATAAGAAGCCGGAGCGGATAAGGACGAGTTTAAAGACTGCATCGCGGGGGTGGACGGGCAAGATTACACGATGCCACCAGGCATGGTGGATTACCTGGAGAAAATGTAGCGAACAGTTAGAAGTCTGCAACAGGAGGTGAGACAGCTCAAGCAAAAGCGCACGGAAGCGCGTACCTCCAGCACCAGGACGGACGGCGAGTCGAGAAAATAGCCACCAAGAGTCACGTTCAGCGTGACAACAAATTTTGAGACGTCAACACCAGGGCAGAGAAGAAATCAGTCTCTGCAGCACAAGCTTCAAGAGCAGAAAAGAGGAGTACACGCCTCGGAGAAGCGTGCGCGGGAGAACCGCGCACGATGAGCGAAAACTCGCCTGAGAAGTAGGAACGACACGGCACAATAGTAGCGCCGAGTCCGGAAAATAAGAATAAAGCGCAGAAGGCGGGCGAGAGCATGCAAAAGCCCGCCGCGCTCTCATCACTGTCAGCAGCAACAGCTGACGAGGAGGATGAGGCAGGCCAGTGTACGCAGGTACATAAAGAGCCTGGCAGAAGCGAGCGAGAGACGGACGACGTAATCGACTCGATTCTGAAGAGTCAAGTGAGAGAGGAAGATAACCACCCAGGCGACGAAGACAATCCCCAGGAGAAACGCTGGTGCATACAGGCAAGGGTCGGAAGTTTTCGATTCCGCTCCTTATACGACAACGGCGCATCTCGCGTATGCGTGGATCCGATCGGACTGCAGCTAGAGAGCGCACTGGGACGGCAACTCATGCCGAGCCACGGTCGCGGCGCCAAACTAGCAGACGGTAGCTACACGAAGATCGTAGGCTACGTCTGGCTGTCCTTCAGAGTCGGCAATGTCGAGAAGGAAGTCCGCGTGGCAATAATACCGGACCTTCCGACGGACTGCATTGTAGGCGTCAACTTTATGCTAACATTCAAGGCAGTGTTAGATCCTACAACATCACGGCTGCACTTCAAGGAGAATAAAGAATATGTCAACGTCGAGTTCGCGGCGATAGAAGGAGGCGCACTAACTCTAGCCTCCATAGGGCTAGCAGACGTAGAAGAGCAGCAGAGAGAAGCGCTGCAAGCGCTCCTCGACAAAATTATTGGTCCAGAGACAGGAGAGATAGGATGCACGACATGGATAGAACACCACATTGAGGTGCAAACTACAAGGCCAATAAAGCAGAAATATTTTCCGGTCTCCAGGAAAATAGAGGAGGAAATGCACGAACAGGTGAGAGCCATGCTCGCGGCAGGTATAATCGAGCCATCGAACAGTGCTTTTGCGAGCCCAGTGGTGATGTTGAGAAAAGCGAATGAAAAACATCGCTTTTGCGTCGACTTTAGGAAAGTCAAAGCGATCACACGAAACGACGCTTACCAATTGCCACAGATGAATTCGATACTGAGGAAATTGCAGCAAGCGCGCAACATCTCTACGATTGATTTGAGTAGCGCGTACCACCAGATACCGCTGAGCGAGGAGGGCAAGCAATATACAGCTTTCACGGTGTCTGGGATGGGGCTTTTCCAGTTCAAGCGCCTACCTTTCGGCTTATCAGAAGCGGGAACCACGTTTCAAAGGCTGATGGATAAAATAATTACGCCAGAGCTGCAGCCGCACGCCTTTTCTTATTTAGATGACGTAATTGTCGCGACAGAAACGTTCGAGGATCACGTTAAAGTCCTCGAACGCGTGTTAAAAAGAATTAAGGAAGCAGGGCTGACTGTCAACAGAGAGAAGAGCGTGTTCTGCAAAGAACAGGTGAAATACCTCGGCGTCCTTGTAAACAGAGACGGCTTCAGGCCAGATCCGGAGAAGATCGCTCCGATAGTGAATTTTCCACAGCCAAAGAATCTAAAACAACTGAGGCGTTTCTACAATATGGCCTCGTGGTATAGGCAATTTCTAGAGGGCTACGCAACAAGAAAAGATCAGCCGTTCGTATGGGAAGAAGACCAGCAGTCAGCGTTCGAGGCGATAAAAGCTCTCGTCGCCTCGGCACCAGTACTGCACTGTCCAGCAATACGTCATACAAACTGATGCGGGCAAACGAGGCTTTATTTTAAGATGCAACCATTTAAAGTTTTCATCCCATGTTATCAGTATATCTATATAGCTGTGCAGTGTTTCTCCTACTTATAAGTTTTGAGAGTATTTTGTAATCTAAACAATTTATATCGCCATTCTAATGTTTGATACTATGAATTGTAAGGCTTTGCCATTAGATAACACTGTATAATATCTTAAAAAAAGAATTTTTCAATAAAAACCCTGATTGAGCACCACTGCAGCCGGTAAACTACCTTAAGGCTACCTTATTTGCATTTTGAACCTTAAAATGTGAAAATCTAAATGTTTGATCCGAACTCCGAGAACCTCAATACAGTAAACAGATACCTTTTTATAGTAAAAAAAAGTAGCTGTAAAGTTTCAGAATGGGCCTGACCTTCTATCAGAAATTATGTAGAAAAAAACATGATATAATGGCTAATAAGTGGTTTTATATGCAACATTGACACGTATGATCTAGTACATTTCATATCTATCAATACCAAAAAAGTTACGCAGCTACCTAAGCTTTAAGTACAAATACTTACGCTAAGGAAAATGATCTAATAAAAGTAATTATAAGTTCAGAAAAAATTACTATAATAATATTACTATGTAACGTAGTAATTTTTGAGGCTTGTGAAATATTTTGAAAATTTTTATTTTATATCCTTTTTAACGTTCATTATTTTTATTGATTATGAATTTTTTAGTCGCGTATTCGCATGAGTATTAGAATAAATGAATCAAGAAATTAATTAATTTTTTTTCGGCAGTTACGGGAATCGAACGTGGATCTCCGGGATGGCAGTTGAGCGCACTGACTACTTATCTATACAGACCTGTTATGTACTAAATTTCAGATATGATATATTAATCACCCACTGATTATCAAGTGATACCAGCATGATATTTTTATTGAAGCTGATAGTTACAAATATGCGTTTATACAAGATGATTTTATATTAAATTTACATAATAAGGGGCAATACGGTTTTTTCATCCAGATGATAACACCAAAACATTGGCTGTGAACTACAAAATTTTAATTTTTTGATAATTTGATTTAAACAAATATTTTTTAAATATTATAAGTTCCCTTAACAAAGCAATGCTTACTAAATATATGTGAACTAACTTAAGATATAATTATTAAATTAATGAATATTTTTTATAAAACATTTAATATGAATAAAATATCTCCCACGAGTCATTAAAAATTCCCTTGGAATCCCCGGCCTAATAAAACAGTAAGCGATCGGCCGCTTGGGCCAGCCGCCTCCGCCACCGACGCGCTATCCGGGCCGCGCACGCTCCGTCCCTGCCAATCCGATCGGCGATCGGTACCGGGGGCGGAACGATCGAGACCGTCGACGGTCGACGCTGAAGCCGACCAAAAACAATTCAACTCGAGACACCACATGAGTAGCATCACATCCTGCAGTCCTTGTAACGCGAAAAATCGCAACGAATAAACACACGCATCTAAACGTCAAGTTCTGCGTTATTCACAATTTCTTCACCTCACATTCTCCTTCACTCTCCCGCGCCATCTCACTCCCAAATGTACGTTCACGTATGCGTTTGCGTACGTTTACGTACGTTGGCGTACGCTTATGCACTCCTATGCACAAGCAAGTATATTTAAGAACCGTAAAATTTAACGTATACAAATTTTTTTATTTTTGATAATGTGTAAAGCTGAACATATTCATATAAATGAGTGTATTCCAGCAATTTCGCATACAGTCACGTACACCGGCCGGTAATTGAAACTTTGAATTTCGGAAGCGGGCGCCATGACACCGCCAATTCCAGTCCGTTGTTAATTGGGGTTACGGATGCCCATGCGCTGCGCGAATCGTTTGGAGTGCGGAGTAGAGAGAAGAAAATAACTCTAAAGGAAAGTCGTTTACCCTTTATTGTTGCAGTAGGCCAGGGAGAAGAACTTTCCGAGCAAGAGAGAGAGAGAGAGAGAGAGAGAGAGAGAGAGAGAGAGAGAGAGAGAGAGAGGAGAGGGAGAAAACCAGATTATATGTTTGTTCAATTATCAGAATATATTATATAATTCAAATTATAATTATCATTTTAGTTTATTAATAAAACAGATCAACTTATTTACATATATAACTATTTACATTTACAGCGGATCTAAAAATTATATTGTCAGTTAATTGTTTTACATGATTAAGATTAATTGTAATTTAAAAATTATATATACCATTTTAATAGTGGATATAGGACCCGTTGCCATCAATCACCTTTTCCAGCCGACATCTCATAGACGTAGCCAAATTTTCAAAAAATTGAGGTTCTTCATGTAACTGATCCCAAGATTGGCGCACTCTATTATCTAAATCCGCTTCATTTGCGGCTGCTTCAGGCACCCAATCTCGAATCATTTTAGCCCATATATTTTCAATATAATTAAGGTCTGGGAATCAGGGGGGATGGTTGAGCCGTTGTAGCTTTGGGTGGTCCGCGTACCATTGCCTCACGATTCTTGACGTGTGTACGGGACTGTTGTCCTCAATGACATATACAGGCTCATTTCCCGGGTATCTGGCGTTAACTTCTGAGAGCAAATGGTTGTTCAATATGTCTACGTATCGTTCAGCGTTTAGTTTACGCTCTATTGGAACCAAAGCTCCTGGGCCATCTCCAGATATCCAAGCCCAATATGTTCGTGGATCACATTTGCAGAGTCATACCGTGTCCCATCAAGCCTCCAAACGCCGCACCTCCCTTTTAAAACATATAAAAGATGGAATCACGCAAAAATTAAAAAAGTAAACGCAAAAAGGAGTACATTGCGGCTTTGAGTTTTCATAAATATTATTTAGATTAATTGGCTATTAATTGTATAATAAATAATATTATACCGTCTTTGGCAGTGGAGAACACTTTTTCATCGACAGCAACCGTTGTCTTCCACTCAGCCGCGGTCCTAAACCAATGCTGGTTTGCATACGCAAGCCGTATGGGTAAATCCCCATTTGTTATTAAAGCTTTGCGGGCTACTCTGTGTTTTTTTATATTTAACCGCATTTTAATGGAGTTACGGAGCGTTTTTTCTCCAATATTCAACCCCAACGATTCTGGCAACCTGCAGACTGGTTGAAATGGATTTTCCACCAAAGCTTCCCGCACTCACTCAAGGTCAGCGTTTGAAATAGCGAAGCTGCTACCGCTGTTATCTCTTCTGAGATCATGAGCGAGATTTTAAGGATCTTCTTCCTGAAATCTCGCAATCCAGCTGCGCACAGTCATCTGTGTGCAGCCAAAATACAGGGTGATTTCAGCAACACTGTCACGTCTTCTCCACACCGCGCGCATTTGGTGGAGATTCGCGTGAGTCGGACAAAAAGGCATTATTGATGGATCAGCAGCCAAATAAAAATCACGAAAATAACACGAAACACAATTTATACAGGTAACACGCACTCGCTTTTACTCTGCACAACGATTACTCACCGCCAGACCAAAGCGCACTGACTGTATATTGCTATATATACAGGGTGTTTCATTTTAATCCGACCACGACAAAAAACCATGGAAAAACTAATTTTAACAAAAAATTACCTTAACAAAAGTTGAAGCGGGTAAAGGGGACCTTTGAATCGGATAGAGCGGAAAAAATTACGTCGCAAAGGATATTTTAAGTTTGTTTTGGTGACCTTGAGAAGGTCAATTCAAGGTCAAATAACCAAAAATCTGCTAAACAGTTGTTTGTTTGGTTTTATTTTACTGATGTCGAAAGATGACCTTGACAAAAGTTGACCAAAAGGGGCCATCTAATGACACCAACGCCTTTGACCTTGAACTCGTTTTTCAAGTTCATTTGAAGGTCATTGTGTTTTTTTATCGGGAACCCCTATTTTTGACCTCGAAATACGGAGCAGCGGAAAAAATTACGTGGGAAATGACATTACAAGTTTGCCTTAGTGACCTTGAGAAGGTCAATTCAAGGTCAAATAAGAAGTATCAGCCTAAGATTGTTTTCCTTTCAATTTTTTCGTAGAATTATCACTTTGTTTTTGTAATAAACATTAAGAGAATAATTGACTTAAAATGTGATTATGCTTTGCTGACTTCAAAGCCAATTTGTAAGGTCAAAAGTGCAAAAATGCAATATCAAATGTTATGTGAAGTCCATATTTATATCCTAACTTTAGCGTTACCCAGGAACAACGACGTGGACGTAATAGGATTGTGTTCCCTTTGGGGTGTTTGATTACAGTGAGCCCCCTTGCCTCTCACTTTTCGGGGTGCTTGATTAGAGTGAGTCCCCTTGCCTCTCTCTTTTTGGGGTGCTTAATTAGAGTTAGTCCCCTTTCCTCTCACTTTTCGGGGTGCTTAATTAGAGTGAGTCCCCTTGCCTATCACTTTTGCTCAAAATTCAACGCAGGTGCTCAAAGACACCACCATTTTGTTGGATACACAATTCAATTCGCTGCTGAAAATGTTCTACTGTTCTGAGTAATACAGCTCTTGGGATGTTTTCACAAGAGGTTTGAATTCTGTGGATCATATCTTCCCTTGTTGTAGTTTCATGTTCATAAACAACATCTTTCAAATACTCCCACAAATAGAAATCGGGTGATGTTATATCTGGAGATCTCGGTGGCCATCGAACACCCAAATCTCCACATCCAGTGCGTCCAATCCACCTGTCACCGTAATTTTGATTAAGATATTGTCTAACTATTCGAGCATAGTGCGCAGGAGTGCCATCTAATTGAATCCACATTCTTGCTCTTGTGTATAAATCTACTTCTTCAAGAAGTACTGGAAGACGTTCTCTCAGGAACTGTAAAAAATTATGGCCATTTACATTTTCATCGAAAAAGTATGGGCCTACAAGGTATCCGTTAACAATTCCACACCAAACATCAAGACTCCAACGATTTTGGTTATCTATCTGCCTGTACCAATGCGGATTAACATTCGACCAATAATGACAGTTGTGTCGGTTAAGCTCTCCATTGCTTTTGAATTTTGCTTCATCAGAAAACATTACGTATTGAAAAAAGTGACGATCATTAGCAATCATTTGTCGTGCCTATTGGCAAAACTGTAGCCTTAACCTCATATCAGCAGGTGTGAGATCCTGAGTCAAAGTAATATGATATGGATGATAACGTTGACTTCTCAGTATTCTCCAAGCAGTAGCCATAGGTATACCACTTTGCCTTTAAATTTCACGGGTACTAACGTAGGGATTCAAATGAACCATTGCTAAAACGACCATTACACGAAGATCATCTTCGTTGTAATTACGACGTTCTCTAACCCGTGCTAGTTGCCCTTGTTGAGCTCTACGGTAAATCTCACGAATGGTTGTATGACTTGGATATGTTCTATCGGGATATCGAATTCGATACAAGGCTGCAGCTTGTCGATAATTACGTCTAGATTCACCAAGAATCAATAAAATATCAACCCTTTCAGCGGCTGGATAATCAGCCATTGTTAAAAATTTATAACAAGTTCAATAAAAAATTTTGTTTTTACCAAACTAAACAGATTAGATAGCTTTCGATAAGTAATAAATTTTAATAGAAAAAAATAAAGGTCTATGAATGAAAAAGAAAAAATGTCAAACAAATGATATTTGATTAGTTTGGCTAATCAATAACTATTCAATAACTAGTAAACTATTGAATACTAAGTGTAAGTAACAATGAGTAGAGGATAAATTCATATGAAAAGAGATCTCTTATTAGAAAAATTGTCTATTTCAACAATGAGTCGCGGGAAAATTCAACATGAAAAATCATCTTTACAAAATAAATTATTTATTTCAACAATAAATTCAGGTAAAATTCGATGAGGAAAATTAGTAGCCAATTGTGTCCACGTCGTTCCTGAGTAACGCTAAAGATAAGATCAAAATTCGCTTACGAAAACATCCCAAGAACTGAATAGAACCCAAAAAATGGTGGTGTCTTTGGACACCTACATTCAAATCTGTACATAATAAAAGTGAGAGGCAAGGAGACTCACTCAAATCAAGCACCCCAAAGGGAACACAATCCTATTACGTCCACGTCGTTGTTCCTGGGCAACACTAAAGTTAGGATATAAATATGGACTCCACATAACATTTGATATTGCATTTTTGCACTTTTGACCTTACAAATTGGCTTTGAAGTCAGCAAAGCATAATCACATTTTAAGTCAATTATTCTCTTAATGTTTATTACAAAAACAAAGTGATAATTCTACGAAAAAATTGAAAGGAAAACAATCTTAGGCTGATACTGCTTATTTGACCTTGAATAGACCTTCACAAGGCAAACTTGAAATGTCATTTCCGACGTAATTTTTTCCGCTGCTCCGTATTCCCGTTCCCGTTAAAAAAACACGATGACCTTCAAATGACCTTGAAAATCGAGTTCAAGGTCAAAGGTGTTGGTGTCATTAAATGGCCCCTTTTGCTCCCTTCAACTTTTGTTAAGGTCATTTTTCGTTAAAATTAGTTTTTCCACGTTTTTTGTCGTGGTCGGATTAAAATGAAACACCCTATATATATATATATATATATATATATATATATATATATTAAAACAAAAGAAGGACGATGACTCGGACGACATGATTTTCGATGAGTGTTAGAACGCGAAAAAACAATGAAAACAATTATGTGCGTGTGCAATTTTAAAGCACATTTAACGTTCTTAACCTGCGGAATAATGCAAAAAAAAGACGGACAATAAATTAAGAACTAATTTGCTATATTTTGAATTAAAAAAATTACAAAAGAATGTCAAGACTGTAATGTCCCACCTACCCCACGCGCACCGAGTTTTAGAATAAAATACCGAGGCACATCGGAGGAAGGCGAGCGACTGCGAGCAACAAATCTACAAAAAAATTGCTTTAACCCTCCTACCCCACACGCAGCGGGTTTATAATAAAATAACGCAGAACATCGAAGGAAGGCAAGCAACCTAGGAACAAATTTAAAACAAAAAAAAATCTTAAAAATCTACTTTTTATCGCGAAAAACGAAATTGTGTAGGGATCAAACACTCTTTTTTCATTTATTTCATAATTCATATTTTATACATTACCATCATAAAATTAATAATAATCATAAATATAATTTTAAAATTTATTTATTTATAATAAAAAAAACATGTCCCGCAAAACTTTATAGAGGGCCCAGTCGATGGCATCCAAGGCTTTTGGTTGGATATATCCCCTTTTCAAGAACATGGCGATGCTTATAAACTGGAGCCGCATGAACTCCCATATTTTTCTAATTTCGGCCACTGAAACAAAAACAAATCATAGTTATTAATACAACAATCAAAACTCCACTATTATCCACGCATACGTATACATACACACTTACACACACAAACACACGCAATATATACGCTGATGCACACACATATACACACGCGCGTTTACATACTCGTATGCACACGCACACACACACATATACACACGCACGTTTACATACTCGTATGCACACGCACACACACACACATATACACACGCACGCATACATTACACGAATACAGATACAACATATAATATACGCACATGCATACCCACATACACACACGCACACACACATATTTTGTTTATTATATACAATATACTATTTCAATAACCGAACCCCGAACGTTCGGCTCCAACTACTCGACACAGCACACACGCACACGACGACAAATTTCTGCTTTAGCAGCGGGAAAAATGGAGCACTTTATAAAACAATTACCTCTCGTGCCACGGCCTACTGGCACCTTGTTGATGGCATACGCGATGTTCCGGAAAGCTTGCGTCTCCCGGTCGTGAGGTGGATAGTTGGATAAGGAGTAGTCTTCCAGGTGCATTTTCTGCACCTCCTTATCCATCAAAAGCGGCAAAACACTCCGCATTTCCATTATGTCCAGCTCCGTGAGGCCTCGGATGTCAGGGATCGGCAGCTTGTAGGCTGAAACAAAAAGAAGGCCAAACATCGTCGTCGTCGCGGCCAACCACAACCGCGAGGTGCTATCGTCGTCGTCAGGAGTAAGACTCGCTGGCAGGGCAGGAATCAGCTGTGAGGAGGAACAACAACAACAACAGCAGCTGAGCAGTGCGATGCAGCAGCAGCAGCAGCAGCAGTAACTTATTGGAAGAGTAAGTAAACGTTATTTCTATCTTTCAATACATTTTTTAATTTTCCAAAGGATTTTGGAGAAAGAGGTTACACTATTTCTTTGGGCTTGTGCTGACGAGCTGCATTGGAGCCAACAGCTGGCCGGCCATAAGTCTCTCCAAAGCTGGGAAGCTCTGCAGAGAGCTGCCTTGGAGTCGTCAGCTGACTGGCCATAAGTTTGCAGAGAGCTGCTTTGGAGACGTCAGCTGACTGGCCATAAGTCTCTCCAAAGCTGGGAAACTCTACAGAGAGCTGCCTTGGAGCCGTCAGCTGGTTGGCCATAAGTCTCTCCAGAGCTGGGAAGCTCTGCAGAGAGCTGCCT